>JANFOE010002870.1:0-122635 GCA_025667525.1 Glebionis coronaria
TTAAAATCTGGACATATACTATATACAGAACCCATTTACTTGATAAAACATCATTATAACATACATGTTTTTTGGGATTGTGTAGAAAACATGTATGTACTTGATAACATACATGTTTTTTTAATGTACGGCTAACTGGTACAAGGGTGTTTGGGTTTGTAAAAAAAACATGTATGTACTTAATAACATACATGTGTTTAATGGCATGCTAACTGATAATTCATATGTGGGTGTTTGGAAATGTCCAAAAACATACTTGTAATAGATAACGGTTATTTAAGGTCATATTATAGTAATCTATAAAACATGATTTTTTTTTGGGTATGTAACTTAATTTAAAGTTGATTGAGACTATGAACCAAAAGTTCCTGTTTTTTATTTTTTTTTAAAAACAAATAATTATTTTATAAAATAAGTAAAAATATGTTTTGTATACAAATATTTATTGCAGGAGTGCAGAGAAGTGCAAGGTCTAGGGGCAAATTACCGGTTATAGAAGATAACACAATAGATGAAGCTATAGATGTCGATGACTATTTAAGTGATCGTGATTATGATGAGATCATGGGATACACAGAAGAAACAAAGGATATTGATTCACCGATATCAGGTAGTGTTTTATTCACTACAACTAGTTCGTATTTGTTTAGTATAATTAGAATTTTTGTATGTTCAATAAGTTTATCATATAAACACGAGATTTATATATGTTAAATCAATGATCAAAATATAGTGCGAATCAGAATTAGACAGTAATGAAATAATAGATAAATTGAACGTCATAAAAATAAAATTAAAATGTAAAAAAAACGGTTATATTTATGATTCAGAAAGGTATTAATCAGAATGTAACTTAGATTACAAGGTTTTATAAATATATTGTAATATTAAGATTAACGGCGTGTAACGATGACAGGCTTGCGTAGGAGTCAAAGGTCTAAGGGCAAGAAACCGATGAAAGAGGTGGACACTGGTTCAGATAGTGAAGAACTAAACTCGTCAGGAGATGATGAAAACAAATATGTTACTGGAATGAAATTCTCCAAAAAAGAAATTGGTTCAACAAGTTCGGGAGAAGAAGGTAATACTCGTTTGTGATTTAATTCTCGATGTTTGTTACGCTAACAGTTAACATACGCTAAATTAAAAGTATTATCATAAAACATGGTCTTATATGTAAAAACTAGTTTGTGATATAATTGAGTGTATGTTTTTTAACTTTATTTTACTATCCTAATGATTGAACTAAATTATTTTACCAGGTATGAAAAAAGAAAAACAATTTGTAGAAGAGAAACATGAAAAAAAGAAGGAAACTACAAAACAAGAATGGTACGTAATATAAAATTTTAATGTATTTTTTTGTTATATAACGTATATGAAAAAAATGTGTAATTGATTAATTATTATGGTTTACAGGTACTAGAATAAACAAAAATATCAAAAAAAAGGAAAAGAACTCAACCAAAATCAGAAGGAATGGATTCCAGTCCATTGAATGGGAGCAAAAAAGATGGGTATATGTTCAATACCAGAACGAGCCCGTCTGCATTGTTCAATGCATTAAAAAATCTCCACCCAATACAAAAAGCATGCCTAGAGCAATTAGGATTTGGGAACTTATTAGAGTTTACGCTAGATGGTGTCCCCTCTAGGTTAGCATTTTATGTCGTTGACAACTTTGATCCTGATGTGATGGAAATCAAACTTCAAAATGGTAGTTTGGAAATTACTAAGGACACAATTTCTGAGATGATTAGAATCCCAAACAGACGTGTTGATATATTAGAAGAACCAGTTGTTAGGGATAAATCCATGAAAGAAAAATGGAAATCTCAATATGTAGTCGGTGAGGACATAACACCTAATAAGATTAAGCAAAGGATTAGACAGTCGGAAATTGCGGATTTGAACTTCAAACTGAATTTTGTAGTTCTATTCACTTCAGTTATGGGTGGTGTTAAGCAAAAAGCCGTACGTGATCTAATAATACTTGATCATATATCTAATAAAACAGATTTGGCGAACATAGATTGGTGCAGTTTTATTTGGAGATGGTTGAAAACATGTAAGAAAGGTTGGAAACGCGAACTGACTAACAACCACTTTTTAGGTCCAACCACATTTTTACTTGTAAGTTTGTTTTTGGTTTATTATTTTTACATCACATGCATTACCAAGTTATACAGATTCATATAATTTGCGATTATATGATGTTTTTCATTTCCGTGTAATTAATTAACAGATGAGGTATGTTGATGGGATATCGTGTCCAAGTGTTAGAGTTCTAAGGAAACGACCACCTACAAAAGCATGGACGATGGAGATTTTGAGAGAACGTGAGGAAGCAGAACTTAAACGGGTGGATTTGGGAAGGGGGAAATTAATGGACCTTACGTAAAGGAGCAAGAAGAACCATCGGTTGAGAATTTGGAGGCAAGTGGTTGTCTAATTTAATTTAATTATTTTACATATAAAAAATATAATATTATTGGTATAAAACATTAGTGTTTGTCATATTTTATTGAATTAGTTCCATCTACAAAATATAATATTTTACGTATATCTTGCATAGGTCTTCATCTGGAAAATGAAAAAAAATGTGGAAGTGATAAACAAGGAACGATGTGTTTTTGAGAAAACATTTGTTGCGGCTAAGGTGATGTATCCACAAAGCAAGGAGTTAGATGATTTGAAAAAAGTGTATGTCGATTCACTGAAGTATGAAGAAAATGATAGCGAGGGAAGGACTAGAACAAGTGTGCAACATGTTGATAGTGAGGTAAGGTCTAGACCACCTATGGATCATGTTGATATGGATGGGAGGTATAAAACAGGTACGCATCGTGTTGATACACATTTGAAATTTAAAACACCAGTGCGACAAAAAGACAATGTTGTAAATTACTTGAATGACAAATTTATTGGGACAGGTTCAAGCAGTTCAGTTATGCAGCATGTGGTCGGAACAATGACCGGTGAAATACATTTGGTCCATACAGAAGTTCTTGAACAAAACAAAGAACAACATCCAGAGAATGTGATAAAACAAAAAGATAACAGTCAGAAAAGGGACGTTCACGCGGACCCTTACAACATGGGTGAACAGACACAACGAGAAGCAATTGAAAGTGCGGAGAAAGTTGAGAAAGAAAGAAACGATAATGGGAACGTTTCATTAGACAGGTACAAGTTGGGTAAACAGATACATCTTGAATCGTTGATGAACACGTACAATTCCCCTGAACAGTTCCACATACCTAGCTTTGATCTTGGTTTGGATACACCATTTGATTTACCAGAAAACTTTATGGGCCCAGAAACACAACAAGAAGCTGCATCATTGGCTGAATAAGTTCAGGCTTCTTTCTCGGATATACAAAATATGGAAACAAGGAGGGTTAGTACACTTAGGTCAGGTACGTTCAACGACGTTGTGTTGGATGTTGTTCCAATTGATTTTGAAACTCCTGTTGAAACAAATGTTGGTAGTGAGATAAATCGGCAAAAAGGGGCTTCTACAATGACTAATAGAATGAAGTCACCATTCTTAGATAGGATTGTTAAACTAGAAAAAGGTGAGACGGTTGAAAAGAAACGAATGGCAGAGTTCTTATTCAGATACCGGGCTAGCATTCAGTAAGTATATAAAAATTATAGAATTTTTTGAGTATCATAGTTTAAATATTTGTTAATATTTAAAAAATAGTAATTTGTTTTAAATTTTGTTGCAGTTATGTTATCTTTAAGACAGAATATGGTCATAAAACAACAAGGTTGGAAATAGAGTCCCTAGGTCCACAAGAAGCCGTGGTTGACAACGTGATAAACGGGTGGTCTGCATATCTAAATTTTATGGAGTCTTATCGAGATGAAAAATCACCAGCGAGGGTGTTTTTACCCGTATACGAAGTGGTATGTTTGTACTTGTTCACTTAACATTTGAATATTTAGTTTTATCTAATGTGATTATTTAATTTGACACAGGACAAGAAATTATTGATGGATGATTACGCTCTCAATGAAAGAATTAACAAATTCATGTTACATGTTGAGACCGCACACTCAAAGTACGGTGTCCAGATGATGATCGAAGATGCTGACCTTGTAAGTTTGTTAGAATTAATTAAAGTAAATTTACATATGTCCATTATGTGACATGTACATTTACTTCGTTTTTTTTTCAATTTCAAGGTGTTTGTTCCAGTAAGTATTGAAGACCGTAAATTTCTAGTATGTTTTAACATGAAGAAACCAGAAGTGTGTTTGATTGACGTAAAGAGTAATGAAGATGCAGAAATAAAAAAGAAAAGGAAGAGGGGCACAAACATAGATGCACATCAGATTGCGACAATCCTGGTATAAAAAAATTAATTTTATTAATGTTATATTTATTTGTATATTACTAACATATGTACTAATGTGGTATTGAACACTAAATGCAGAAACATGATTTTGGCCAATACTTAATTCGAATAAACCATATAAAAGCAGCCGCTATTATCAACGCGCAAGTGGTTCGTGGTAGGTTTTGTTGGCAAACTGATAAGAGACTACTGGATTGTGGCATATTTCTAATGAGACACATGGAAACATACATGGGTGAAGATCTTGGCAAATGGCAATGTGGACTAGCGACTGAGGGTAGGAAACAAAACTCGCAATTGGGGCGTTTAAGGAACAAATATGCAGCTACTATACTACTAGCAGAATGCAACTGTCATCGAGAAAAGATACGTGCAGAGTTGAAGCGTATGAAGACAACGAAAGCACTAAAGTGAATATTTTCTAAAAAAAAATAAGATGTTTCGTTTATGTTCTTGTGTGTTTTTTTGAAATCTGGATTTGGTAGACTTATTTGTACTTTCGGATTGGTGTTTGTTTTATGTTTTGGGTATGGTATGAACCTATAAATCAAATGAAAACTTGATGTTTTCTATTTTTTTGTTTAGTCTTTGTTCTTGTAATTTTTGTGGCATATACATTTTTAATCTTGTGTTTAGTCATGTTTCATGTCTGACCTTGAAGTTTTTATGCAAAACATGAGCTAAAAAAATTGGTGTAGTTTGTTCAGGTACGTTTTTTGTACAATGGGTTGCTGTTGCCTGCTGGTACGTTTTTTGGACACTTTGACATAAAAAGTCAATATGGGTTGTTTTTGCCTGGTAGTTATTCTTTGTATTGGTAACAGACGTCATGGTATCTAATTCAACCGTAGCTACACCTTGAGATTAAAATTAAGGAGATTTTATATTTTGTACATCTAAATTTGATTACCTATGTATATAGAGGAACAACCTTGCTAAAAACCGAGTCTGGGACTGGATATATAAAAAAAGGTGGATTTTGGTCTGCAAATTGCCAATAGTGGGTCCAACAGGGAAAAAAGAAGCAAGCTAAACATAATATAGGTAACTCATGTTTTACAAAACAAAGAAGTGTGTATACCAAAATAAGATTAAAAATCAGAATAAGATTCAACTATAATATAAAACCAAGGCAAAATCATGATACCAACATGGAAATGTAATAATGAAAAAATTATGTCAGATTATTAAAAAGCATATGACAAGCAGTAACATTCTGCCTTCAAAATGTGACAAAAAAATGTAAATGCTGCTTAGAAGTCTGGATCGTTTTCATCGTCTGGTTCGGACCCGTTTTCTGAATCACGATCATCGCCTTCGGATTCTTCAACTATCAAGTCTTGATCGTCAATTTCAACTTCTGGGCCTGTTGCAATGTCATCGCCTTCGTCAGCGTCTTCAATAACCTTAAATGCATTTTTTTTATTTAATATTCTACGCTTTGAACCAGATTCTGATGTTTCCGTAATATCAAATATATCGGGACAAGTAGATCTATAATGACCCTCTCGACCACATAAGCCGCATATACGGTTTTTGTAAGGCCTTTTGCGGTTTGATCTTTTAGCCTTGGCTACTGTTTTTTCCTTGCCTTTTTCAGCTGCACTCTTAATTCTGCGCGTCCCTTTACTTGAAAATACAGACTGCGGGTTCAAAATTTCAACTTTGTAGGTACAGTAACATCCAACAACTGCGCAATTAATTCTTCCTTGTTTGAATCAACATTCTGCTGTGGTATCTCGTCTTCGAAGTTCTTCTTGAAGTCTTTGGCCATTTTAAGAAAATCGGACAACTTTTCATTGTCGTTCCTAATAAGACTAATACAGTCTTCAATTGTTGAGTGAATTTGAGAGGCTAACCTATCAGTCTCTTCAATGCAAGGTCCGTACCGATGTCGTTTATCAAGCAAATGTGTAGGCAAAACATTCTTAGTCCATCGCCGATTAATGTACATATCTGGTATTTTGTCGACACCGTATATTTGAAATACATTGAAGACGTGACGACACAAATACCCATGACGATTATAATGACCACACGAGAAGCTAACACTACCATTGGCTTGATCGAAAACCACCTAAGAAACAATACAAAATGAGAAACAATACGAAAAGATGTATACTGATTAATGCAATCACATATAGATTATAGTAATTAATGGTATGGAAAAATATTAAAAAAATCGTAAGAAATTCTCTTATAATTGAACGGCATAAAAAACATTACCGTTGCAAATATAATCATATTCTATTTCTTGTCCCGATGTCGGATGATGCATGTTTTAATGCTACCCTCGGAATTTGAGCTAGTTTGCGAGCATGCAGTCAATCCTTTGTATATCTCATGTTGCACTTCTATGAATATGGAAGGTGTATACAAATCACATGCATGTTTTTCGATTAGTAAATCAATAAACATGGAAGGAGTAGTGCCATCTGATGAGACTGCTTTTATACATAGTCTCATCGTCCAAATCGGGCTTAAAATGCATAAAATATCATTAAAACTGCCAATTATATGCTCGTGTTTGTTGCTTGTGTATTATAGGTACGGATATTGAGGAAATGACAAAAAGATCACAAAAATCAATCAAAAACGACCACGAGAAACGAAGCCGCACAATGAACCGGGCCTAAGAATGGAATTTCCAAAAATGACCTTGAAGAATTGAAGATTGGCAAGAATGGTCCCTCAACTTTAGAAGACTTGTCATTTTATACCCCTGTAAATCCTCAAAATTACTTGTGGGTCCCTAAAATATCAAGTATTTGCATATTCAGCCCTTGAAGAATGAATAAATTGCATTTGAAGTCCTTGATACAAGTTTAAAAACATGTTGTGCCAAAAGTGACAAGTGATGCAAAGTTGTTATAAGGAAAAATGAAGTTGTTGGCTGGTTTTTACAACATGAACAAAACAAGAAACATGGGGGGGCCAAACTGTCCAGACATTAAACTCTCTCCCACCACTCATAAACTAACACGTCACCTTTAACCCGACCCTACCCTTTTACCCAACCCATTAACCCGTCCAAAACCCACAACCCACCACCACCAGGTTTATTAATAAACCTGGTCAAACGGTCAACCCTTTTTCCCACTAAACACAATATTTAAAAAACTTAACCCCCAAACTGGATTAAACCACCCCTAATCCTCCCAATAACCCTAGTAATCCCAGGTCTAATTAACTTATAATCAAAGGGGTTTTTGTTAAGCTGCTCCAGATCTTTGATTAACCTCACCCACTACCCATCCCACACCCAAAACGTGAACCCAACACACCCATGTGTTGGGTAGGACCACCCCTGCAACGTCCCTTTCCTCCCAAACCCCAATACCAGACAAGATAAACGTCCATGATCCATTACTTGGTCCTCAATATCAAATGAACGTCTATGATCAACAAAAACAGCTGGCAACATCACATGGAGCCTTTTTGACCATATTCTTCACCAAGAGACCAAGGGCTTTTCTAGAAAATCACCCATTAGGGTTTAGGACTTGTATTATTTTATTCATTGTTCTAGATAGTTCTGAGTAGTACTATATAATGAGACGTATATGTCTCATTACTCTTGTTCCAGAATTTTTTTAGCTAAACCTTGTAATTCCTTTTTAATCAATATAAAAGTTGGTATTTGTTTGTAAATGTAATTCCTTTTTATAAATTAAAAGTTGGTAAATGTTTTGAGCTAGAATTCTGAGTTCCATTTATATTGTGTAAACACTTTGTGTTTTGAGTTTTCAAAAAAGGTTTTGAAAAGGTTTGATATTTTCAGAAATCCAAGAATATTAAGAAGTGAAAGTGGATTGGTGTTCTTGTTTTTCTGAGGTTGATTTCTTGTTTAAAACGTGTTCAAAATTTCAAGGCTTGTTGTTTTAAGGTCTCTGATATGAGTGTATTTACTCATATTATTTGTATCAAATAACAATTAAATATTGCACAAAATGTATCAAAAATACCTTGGATATGCTTGTTTCTTGTTTTCATGTGTGTAGGTACCAAGTTCGCGAAAGCCGACAAAAATCGACATGAGAATGAAGAAAAAGATCAAAGAGCCAAAATCGAGCTCGACCTTGGAGGATTTAATCATTTAAAGAGAAAATGGGCTTAGTGGGTCCCACAATGGGATAAATGGGCTCAAAATCCCATTTAAGTTAAAAAGTTGCTTGAAGATCCAATTTGAGTCCATTAGGCCCAAAAATGGCAAAATTATACACGGATGGATTGATGGTGGTTCTTGAGCCAAAAGCCCAAATATTTTGGAGAAAAAAAAATGAATGAATGGGCCTTAGGGTTTTCGTTTAAAACGAGCAAACACAAATAAATCCATTCGTTTGTTATTCTTTCACCCACTCATCTTTCACAATAAATGAAATCCCACTCACACGTTTTGATCTCACACGTCACTCACCACTTAAATAAAACCGTCCCCCACCCATTCGTCCCATTCACACACTTATTTAATAATGTTTCGACAAAAACTATGAAGTTTTCTCTCATCTCACTTGTCTTCCCCACTTCACCTTAATAATAACCAGTAACTTTTAGTTATTGTGCAAACCCTAGCTTAATGAAAAATCAAGTTTACCAAAGGGCTTTTTAGTCATTCGGTTAATTCACACCATGGGGAATAAAACCCCCATGGTTTAAGGAAGAGAAGAGGTGGAATAAAGAAGCTACGTGGCCGATTTTGATTCGAAGGAACACTTCATCATCCCATATCCACCAATCACAGGCTTCAAAAGAAGCACAACTAGCACACGGATGCCACGTTGGCAATCCGTGTGCTAAATCGTGCTATAACCACCATCAGATCATGAGAGAGAAAGAAAATTGAAGATCAAAGGCTGAGAAGAAAAGGGAATATCCCTTGAAAGATTCGGATATTCGCTTCATCAACAGCCTTGGGAGGCTATAAATACCCCTATTTTCTACTTGTAATTTATCCTTTTCTTTACTTTAATATTATGCTGTTAAAATAGTGGTAGAAGTTATTCTTGTATTTTCTTTAAATTTAATCTTGTAATCTCTTTAAATTTAATAAAAGATCAGTTTATTTCCTCTTATTGGTGTCTCGTGTTCTTTTATTTTCTGTTTAAATTAATACATGAATTAGTCTCTATAACTATTTTACATTAATAATTAATGTATTAAACTTAAACTAATCAATAGTCTAAGTTTAATATTAGAAGTAAAGATTGGAATCAATCTTTTCCCTACTGGAAAAGCCAAAGAAAATCTGTTCGATGGTATTTGATGGTTCGAATTATGGTTCGTGATGGTGGTGCTATGGTGTTGTAGATGCGTTTAATTGGTCAGCTCAGCGCTGCACCACGTCCCAATGGTTTCGTCAAAAAGGTGCTGTTTCATTTTATTTTACGTGTTATTAGATTAAGTTTTGTTTGAATAATAGTATATTTTAGATGATTGAGTGTTTCGTGTATTTTTGTTATGAATCTCTGAGGCTAACTGAACGAATCTGACTTGGTTGTTAGTAGAAGTTTGATTTATGAAACTGGTATAATGAATTTGATTTGGGTTGGTATGTTATTTATCTTTTTAGTTTCAGATTAAGTCTTATTATGGTTATGATTGATTCAGGTTTTTAACTTTGTATGAAGTAATATCTGTGAGTTCATGTAATCTGTGATAATATATCAGTTTTGTTGATTACTGCTTTAAATAGATGATATAATTTTGTTAATCCAGTAAAGTGGATAATAAGGTTTAACTGATCTTGCTGGTTGTTTAGATAGAATTCCTGATGTCGTTTTTTTTTTGTTTGCTGCTTGTTGAATCTGAATGTTTGAGGTAATAACTGATAAACTTGCTAGCTTTGAGGTTTATTAGGGATTTGTGGAGTCTTTTGCTTGATTCTCGTTGCTGAAATTTACAGTATTGCTAAAACTTGTTACTGTCTTGTTAATTAGCTATTTTGCTGAGTTTTTTCTGATTTTTGCTGGTTAATCTGTTCATTCCTTTTAAATTTGCTAGATGTAGATTTATTTGGTTTGGATTGTTATTCTTTTTTTTAGTTTGGTTTGATAATGCGTGTGATGTTTTAACTGTATTGATTTCTGGTGATTTACTGCTGCCATATTTACTACATAATTAATCTTACTGTCTGCTTATCAGATTCATAAATCTGATAAGCCCATAAGCTGTGACCTCTCAGCTTAAAGCAATAAGCTAACATAAAGTCTTTCCTAAGACTTCATTTTGAAATCTGTCAAAAAGAATTAATTCGCAAAAATTTGTCAATTGGGGGTCTCGAACTCGAGACCTCCCCTTTAGACGTCAAACGTGATAACCACTTGGGCTGCAAGCCTTTTTGATTTTACTAACAGCTTTCTCATTAATATAGTGAATCCATTTGGTAGTTTTCTTTAATTAAGTAACTTTTTTTTACTTTTTAAATCTGTTTGTTTTTATAAAACTTTAATAAATATTTTTATTAAGATAAGTTTTAGTTTAATAATAAATAAAATATAAAAAAAAATAAAAATAAATAAAAAAAATGTTTTTATTTAAAAAGTTTAATTAGTTTAAATTTTTATTAGTTAGATTTTTTTTATAAACGTAGGTTTGATTAAATAGTTTTAATAGTAGATTTATTTAAAAGTAATTTAAATTAGTTTTTTTTTAAAAGCTTAATTGGATTTTTAAATAGATTAAAAGTTTTAGATTAATAAATAGATTATATTTTTTTTAGATAATTAAAATAGTTTAAATTTTAATTAGTTTTATATTTTAAGTAATTAAGTGTTTGTAGATTTTTTTAAATAGCGGGGTTTACGATTCATGCACTTTAGGTTAATATTAATTAGTTTAAAATTCGTAGATTTTAATTGTAGTTTAAAAACCGAAATCCAATTCAAATCGATTGTCCAAATCAAAGCAAAACGTCTCAAATTCATAAGATCTTCGTGTACAACGAACTCGACTCACTCACGTGTTTAATTGAATTCGTCATTGGTATTATTAGACTATTACTTTTTCCTAAAGGTAATTTTCTAATTTACCCTATAACGTATCCAAATTATCACTATACTATCCACGACACATCAAAAATTTTGGCGCCGCTGCCGGGGATCTTGTGTACGATTCGTCTTTGTGGAGATTTGTTGATCGTGGATTTGAAGACCCTTTCCGTCCTCTGAAAGTTTGTTATTTTTCTATTATATAGTATGTATTGTTTTTCTCGTTTTTTGTGAATAATATATTGTATTACGTAGAACAATAATTTTAAATACTTTTCAAATAAGGCCTTAGTTGGGATTTCATCACCTAGCTATTGTAGTCGAATCCAAAATAAAAATAAAAGGCAAAATAGATAAATACTAATAAGAAGTTTGAACTCGATTTATACAAACTATAAGGTGGGTATAAGGCGACGTGCTATAAAAGGCCGTCTAAGGAAAAAGGTTTTTAAGTGCTTTGTGCCACCTCGTTTCCCCGCTTGCTTGTGCGTATATTGGGAAGGACAACCTATTATTGGTTTGCCGACTCAAGTAGTAATAAATCTTATTTTTGTTGTTTACTTATTGAACCTCGAGACGTTTAGGTTTTCACCTATCGTTTCAAAGTCGACCGAGGGTAATTTACTTCCATAGTAGTTATCCTTATTCCTTGTTTTTATCGATCAATTTTGATTGAGCAATACCAAAAAAAATACCAAAAATAATCTTCTTCTTGTCTAATTTCTTTTCTTCAATCCTCTAAATTCTCGTCTTTGTTGTTTATGCAATTACGTTCTTCTCGTCTTGTGATTGATTTTAATAGGCTTGAAAATATTCCTCGTAGAAATAGAAATCGTCAACAACGAATAGTGGAACCCGAGCTTCCACCTATTGTTGTAGAGATGGCCGATAACCGAACAATGGAGGAATTGCTCCGTGCACCCACCGAAGGGTATGGGGAAGCAATCGTTGTGCCGGTTATTTTGGCGGATCATTTTGAGATTAAGACGGGTCTTTTATCGCTCATTCGTGCCGACCAATTTCGTGGCAATGAGACCGATAACCCGCACTCTCACATTCGGAATTTTCTTCGAATTACCTCGACTCTCAAGTTTAGAGATGTGCCGAATGACGCGATTAAGCTCATGCTTTTTCCGTACTCGCTCGAGGGTAATGCTAAGCTTTGGTATGAGAAAGAACCACCGGGTTCAATCTTAACATTGGACGATTTAGTGTCTAAGTTTATGAATTATTTCTTTCCACCATCTAAGACAACACACTTTAAGAACGAGATCACTAGATTTGAACAAAAAGTGCATGAATCGTTTGGGGTTGCCTGGGAAAGATTTAAAGATTTGTTGAGACAATGTCCACACCACGGTTTCTCGGAATTGCATCAGATTAATACTTTCTATAATGGGCTTAATATGATTGAACAAGATTCTTTAAATGCCGCCGCGGGTGGTAATCTTGTAAGAAAAACTCCGAGAGACGCGTGGTGTATAATTGAGAATAAGTCTAGAGCACAATATTCACGAAACACACCGAGTGTTTCTAAGGTGAACACCGAGATTGCTAGATTGGATTCTAAGATTGACACGATTTTGAATGAGATTAGGAAGAATCCTCATGGATCGTTTAATATGGTTGAGAATGTTTGTGTATCATGTGGTGGAGCACATCCTAATTATGCTTGTTTAAACGCGGGGTTTGATCAAGCTAGTGCTTTTGCCGCGACGGGAACTTATGGCTCCAACGGTCAAGTTCCTCGTCAAAATCATGTTGCTCCGCCGGGTTTTCCACCGGTTCAAAATAGGTACAACAATGGAAATAATGGGAATAATTTTAACCGTGGTAACCAAGGGAATTTCAATCAAGGAAATGGTTTTAATGCTAATCAAAACAATCAAGGTTTTCAAGGGAATAACAAAAATGATTTGTCAAGCTACATGAAATCAAATGAGGCAAATATGAAAGCTTTTCAAAATAACATTCAAGGGCAAATTAATACTTTGAGACTTGATTTTTAAAATACGATTAAAGGGCAAAATAACAAGATTGAGCTTAATCAACAAAGGCTAGAGCAAAACCAAAATCGTATGCAACAAAATTTGGAACAAGGTCAAAATAAATTGCTTTCGATGTTTGAGGGATTCATGTCTAAACCGTCATCTTCTTCGGGTTGCTTACCTAGTAATACCATTCCAAACACGAGGGGAGAACTTAAGGCCATAACCGTTTATGATGATGATAATGTGGAAAGAGTGATCGAGAAAATTTATGTTCCACCTAAGCAAAGTTTTCTTAAAGTCACCAAGGCTACTTTGAATGTGATTAGTACTTCGGATTTCTTTGATTTCATTCCTAAGAAATATGAAGATCCGGGTCAATTCTTGATACCTTGTGTTGTTGATGAGCTTGGGGAATACAAAGCTCTAGCCGATCTAGGAGCTAGTATTAACGTAATGCCCCTAGACCTTTGGAAAACCATTGATTATGAACCACTTAGGCCTACTCGAATGATAATTGAGCTCGCTAATAGTACTACCACCCATCCGGTTGGTATAGCGGAAAATGTCATTGTTAAAGTGGGGGAGTTCATTTACCTAGCCGATTTTGCTATCATTGATTATGAGCCAAATCCTCGTGTGCCTATAATTTTAGGACGACCATTTTTGTGTACGGCCGGTGTTTTAGTTGATATGAGGGAAAAGGAGATTAAAATAAGGTATGGGGATAAACATATGATTTTCAAACCAGAAAAAATTCCTAGATTGGTTTCTAAGAAATTAGAAAGTGTTGAACTTGATAAACCTAATTTTGTTGAATCATGTTGTAATGTTACCTCATCTCCACTCAATCCACACGAGGATGAAAGTTCTAAGATTGAAAAACAAATTGATGATTACTTGAGTGAGCCATTTGATTCTAGTGAGTTTATTAGTGAGAATTTTGATCCCGAGAGTGATATTGCTTTAATTGAACAATCTTCGAAAATGGACTCGTTTTCACTCTCTTCTAAGGATCATGTTGATGTTCCTAAGGCACAATCTTCATTTGAAGAGCCTTTGATTCCTAACTTCACACCGAGTGAGGTTAGTGATTATTCATTCGATAAGTTTGCCGATGAACTTGTTGATCCACTTCCACGGGGAAGTGAAGACGTTTCCGATCTTGAGATCGAGCGTGATTCTTGTGTTTTACCTACCATTCTTAAGGAATTCTCCGATGAATTTCCTTCTAATGAGAATGATGCCACTTTAATGACTTGCTCAAATCCTCTCTTTGAAGTTTCATTGAATAATAATCCATTGTTTCAAGAGGATTTTGAGAACATCATACCTCCTACATCTCACAATCTTTGTGATGATGATCTTTTCATTAGGGAGTTTGATAAGTTACTTTCCATGGACATTCCTTCGGAATTTGAGGAAGAGTCTAATGACGGTGATGAAGATACTTGGTTTGATCACCCGATTTATGATGATGACAATGTTGACCCGGAGGGAGAAATTACTTTTGCTCCTATTATCCTTCCCACTCGCTTTGATCTTAATGTGCGGGTTTTCCATGCGACTCGTTTTGAGTACCATGACCCTTTTATTTACGTTCATAAGAGTGATAAGGGCAACAAAGTCATGCAAGTTGAAACCACTATGGTTGAGACTTTTGCACCACCATTACCATGTGCTTTATATGATTTAGGATTAGCATGGGGGGACGACACCTTGTTGTCTATTCCTTTCTCCACCGAGGATGAGGTATTCGATCCCGAAATCGTTGATTTAGGGAAATCTCAGCCTTTCACCGATGCAATAATTGAAAGACTTTTTAATCATCTTGGTGCGAGTTTATCTCGTGGAGCATGCTACATCCATTTAGTTTTTTGTGACTACCATCTCTTATTAGAGATTCGTGTTGGAGTTTTATCCTTTCGTTTGTCATCCGACAACGAGGATGAGATCTTTGACCCCGGTATCGTGCTTTATGTTGGATTTTATCCTATTATGCCGGTTTTCACCATTTTCCCTAAGGACCAATGAATGCGGGGATCGAGTCGAGCTCATGACTCGGTGAACAAAAACGACTTCATTCTATCTTCTTTCTATTTTCTAACACCTAATAAGGCTTGATCTTTCAAGCTCGTGCTCGTGATTTGTTGTGTTGTGATCTTAGGTACGACCCTTATCATTGAAGACTCTCGTGTTCGGTTTTTGCCGGTCCACTTGATCTTCCATTCTTTTATTGCCAAAAAGGGGCACACTTTCTTTACCCTTGATTTTTATCGACTAACGTTTTTCTTGAGGCATAATTAATAAACGGCTTATAGATTTGCGTGCTCTTTCCATGCTAGGAATTTGCATTAGACTCTTCGTGTTTTAGCAAGGGGTGTTACTCTTGAGCTAAGAAACATTGAGGACAATGTTTGGTTTTAGCATGGGGGAGTCAATCGATATTATCGCTTGCAATTGCTTTTGTCGTGTCCAAACGTGTTGTTTTTCTCATTTTTCAATAAAATTTTAAAATTTTTTGTGTTATTTTTAAGTTTTAATAAAGAAAATAAGTGTTTTTGACACGAATGTAGGCTTTCCGTTGGTGAAAATAAGAATAGTTTTTGACTCGACTCGGTTTTTAACCTTAGCTTTTCCTTAACGTATTTGAATTAAGTTTTGCTAGGCTATTATGTAGGGATCTTTAAAACGCGAAAGTCTTAATTCATACGAGTTAAGAACAAGAACTTTTCGCAAGCTCCTATAATTGATCCTAGAAAGTCGTCTATCAAGGGAACTTTAAAACGCAAATTCTAAACTTGAAAAAGTATAAGAAGATACAAGATCCTATAGATGACTTGAAAACCCAAAACTTTGATTTAATAGGCTAAGTATCCATTGATGGAGAACAAGAGATGATAGAGCCAATTATAAGTTTGGTATTCTTTCGGGAATTTATGTGAGTTAATTATGAGCCTATTCTCCCATCACTTGTTAATAAAATTTAATTGCAATAAATAATGTTGAACGATTTGAAAAGTTACTTAGCTTCTAGCCCAAGATCGTTTAAAAGTTGCTCGGTATGGATTAGAGTTCATAGCCAAGGCATAACTTATTGAAGCGGGATGCGAAGATTGGCGAGTCTAAAAAGGTCCTAACAAGACATGAGGGCTATGTTTTATTGCTAAAGATCTCAAGTGATGTGAAGAATCATTTATCAAAAATCAATATGAAGGATCGAGACACACGACGAAAAGCAAAATACTCCCAAAAAGTCATGGAGAAGTCTATCCAAAAAGACCATAATAAGGTATGAGGATAAATGAAGCCAAGTCCAAAAAGGAGGCGGATCGTTGTAAATCAAAGTCCCAAATAAAGATTGGAGAAAAATGAAGAAGTCGTGGTCCAAGTATGAATCTCTCAAAACTTCAAGTGAAGAAATCCCTATATGAAGAGAAGACCATTATTTCATGAACGTCTCTCAAGGTTGGAAGTATAAAGTCACTGCCAAATATCGGTCCGAGAAAGGTCTCAAATCGCGAAGCAAGTTATGCCAAGATATGAACTTTATGAAGTCCCGAGAAGCAGTTTTAAAAGATTTTGTCCTTTAGCTAACTATTGATTAAATCGTTCACTTTATTTTCGGCCTAATAAATTATCAAATAAGTCAACAATGCATCCTCGTGATCATTCAAGGCAACAATAAAATATAAGAGATACACCTAGGAATAAGGGAGTCTAAGAGAATAATTGGCCCACATGAGTTCGTGTTAGTCTACCAACTTATAATAACAATGATCTTGTTTTTGCACTTGGCATGGAAAAGTGAAAAGTCGAGGACGATGAATCTATGATCCTTAAAGTTATTTTATGTCTTTGCAAAATAAAAAGTCATAAGTTGAATAATGGTGTAGTTCAAAGTTTTATCATTGCGTGAGGACACGACAATTGCTTAGCATGGGGGAATTTGATATGAGTGTATTTACTCATATTATTTGTATCAAATAACAATGAAATATTGCACAAAATGTATCAAAAATGCCTTGGATATGCTTGTTTCTTGTTTTCATGTGTATAGGTACCAAGTTCGTGAAAGCCGACAAAAATCGACACGAGAATGAAGAAAAAGATCAAAGAGCCAAAATCGAGCTCGACCTTGGAGGATTTAATCATTTAAAGAGAAAATGGGCTTAGTGGGTCCCACAATGGGATAAATGGGCTCAAAAGCCCATTTAAGTTAAAAAGTTGCTTGAAGATCCAATTTGAGTCCATTAGGCCCAAAAATGGCAAAATTATACACGGATGGATTGATGGTGGTTCTTGGGCCAAAAGCCCAAATATTTTGGAGAAAAAAAATGAATGAATGGGCCTTAGGGTTTTCGTTTAAAACGAGCAAACACAAATAAATCCATTCGTTTGTTATTCTTTCACCCACTCATCTTTCACAATAAATAAAATCCCACTCACACGTTTTGATCTCATACGTCACTCACCACTTAAATAAAACCGTCCCCCACCCATTCGTCCCATTCACACACTTATTTAATAATGTTTCGATAAAAACTATGAAGTTTTCTCTCATCTCATTTGTCTTCCCCACAACCAGTAACTTTTAGTTACTGTGCAAACCCTAGCCTAATGAAAAATCAAGTTTACCAAAGGGCTTTTTAGTCATTCGGTTAATTCACACCATGGGGAATAAAACCCCCATGGTTTAAGGAAGAGAAGAGGTGGAATAAAGAAGCTACGTGGCCGATTTTGATTCGAAGGAACACCTCATCATCCCATATCCACCAATCACAGGCTTCAAAAGAAGCACAACTAGCACACGGATGCCACGTTGGCAATCCGTGTGCTAAATCGTGCTATAACCACCATCAGATCATGAGAGAGAAAGAAAATTGAAGATCAAAGGCTGAGAAGAAAAGGGAATATCCCTTGAAAGATTCGGATATTCGCTTCATCAACAGCCTTGGGAGGCTATAAATTCCCCTATTTTCTACTTGTAATTTATCCTTTTCTTTACTTTAATATTATGCTGTTAAAATAGTGGTAGAAGTTATTCTTGTATTTTCTTTAAATTTAATCTTGTAATCTCTTTAAATTTAATAAAAGATCAGTTTATTTCCTCTTATTGGTGTCTCGTGTTCTTTTATTTTCTGTTTAAATTAATACATGAATTAGTCTCTATAACTATTTTACATTAATAATTGATGTATTAAACTTAAACTAATCAATAGTCTAAGTTTAATATTGGAAGTAAAGATTGGAATCAATCTTTTCCCTACTGGAAAAGCCAAAAAAATCCTGTTCGATGGTATTTGATGGTTTGAGTTATGGTTCGTGATGGTGGTGCTATGGTGTTGTAGATGCGTTTAATTGGTCAGCTCAGCGCTGCACCACGTCCCAATGGTTTCGTCAAAAAGGTGCTATTTCATTTTATTTTACGTGTTATTAGATTAAGTTTTGTTTGAATAATAGTATATTTTAGATGATTGAGTGTTTCGTGTATTTTTGTTATGAATCTCTGAGGCTAACTGAACGAATCTGACTTGGTTGTTAGTAGAAGTTTGATTTATGAAACTGGTATAATGAATTTGATTTGGGTTGGTATGTTATTTATCTTTTTAGTTTCAAATTAAGTCTTATTATGGTTATGATTGTTTCAGGTTTTTAACTTTGTATGAAGTAATATCTGTGAGTTCATGTAATCTGTGATAATATATCAGTTTTGTTGATTACTGCTTTAAATAGATGATATAATTTTGTTAATCCAGTAAAGTGGATAATAAGGTTTAACTGATCTTGCTGGTTGTTTAGATAGAATTCCTGATGTCGTTTTTTTTTTTGTTTGCTGCTTGTTGAATCTGAATGTTTGAGGTAATAACTGATAAACTTGCTAGCTTTGAGGTTTATTAGGGATTTGTGGAGTCTTTTGCTTGATTCTCGTTGCTGAAATTTACAGTATTGCTAAAACTTGTTACTGTCTTGTTAATTAGCTATTTTGCTGAGTTTTTTCTGATTTTTGCTGGTTAATCTGTTCATTCCTTTTAAATTTGCTAGATGTAGATTTATTTGGTTTGGATTGTTATTGTTTTTTTTAGTTTGGTTTGATAATGCGTGTGATGTTTTAACTGTATTGATTTCTGGTGATTTACTGCTGCCATATTTACTGCATAATTAATCTTACTGTCTGCTTATCAGATTCATAAATCTGATAAGCCCATAAGTTGTGACCTCTCAGCTTAAAGCAATAAGCTAACATAAAATCTTTCCTAAGACTTCATTTTGAAATCTGTCAAAAAGAATTAATTCGCAAAAATTTGTCAATTGGGGGTCTCGAACTCGAGACCTCCCCTTTAGACGTCAAACGTGATAACCACTTGGGCTGCAAGCCTTTTTGATTTTACTAACAGCTTTCTCATTAATATAGTGAATCCATTTGGCAGTTTTCTTTAATTAAGTAACTTTTTTTTTACTTTTTAAATCCGTTTGTTTTTATAAAACTTTAATAAATATTTTTATTAAGATGAGTTTTAGTTTAATAATAAATAAAATATTAAAAAAAAATAAAAAAAATGTTTTTATTTAAAAAGTTTAATTAGTTTAAATTTTTATTAGTTAGATTTTTTTTTATAAACTTAGGTTTGATTAAATAGTTTTAATAGTAGATTTATTTAAAAGTAATTTAAATTAGTTTTTTTTAAAAGCTTAATTGGATTTTTAAATAGATTAAAAGTTTTAGATTAATAAATAGATTATATTTTTTTTAGATAATTAAAATAGTTTAAATTTTAATTAGTTTTATATTTTAAGTAATTAAGTGTTTGTAGATTTTTTTAAATAGCGGGGTTTACGATTCATGCACTTTAGGTTAATATTAATTAGTTTAAAATTCGTAGATTTTAACTGTAGTTTAAAAACCGAAATCCAATTCAAATCGATTGTCCAAATCAAAGCAAAACGTCTCAAATTCATAAGATCTTCGTGTACAACGAACTCGACTCACTCACGTGTTTAATTGAATTCGTCATTGGTATTATTAGACTATTACTTTTTCCTAAAGGTAATTTTCTAATTTACCCTATAACGTATCCAAATTATCACTATACTATCCACGACACATCAGTCTCAAAAAGATTTTTGAAGGAAAAAATCAGTTTTTACCATTTTTTGTACTAACTTTACTGAATCAAAAGCCATAAGCTACAAGCTTATGGCATTTTGACACTTGGATATTTGTTGCTTGTTTGTTGTGGTGTGCAGGAAACAAGAAGGAGATAAGCTCCCATTTTTTATCCATCTCTTTTCATTTTTTGTACCAAGCAACCTCTACATAAGAAGCTCATTTAGTTCAGCACAAACCCCAGCTTGTTGGAGATGGCATTGAAGCCATTGTGGGACCTGGATGTGGGTCCCACAAGGTAAATCTCTTGTACTTTGTTACAGTTTTCAATATTTCAGTTTTATGTGATTTTTAATGAGTTTGTGAAAATTTGCTTGTTTGTTTGTTTTATCTGCTTGATTAGGACTTAAATTGTTTGTTATGCATATTAGGAGTGTTTGAAATCAGTTTGGTTGAGATTTGTTAAGATTTGTTGTGTTAAATCATTTTTAGAAAGTTTAAAAGGGTGTTTGGATTTGGGTTTAAGGAGAGATTGGTGCAAGCTTTTGGGTTAAAACCAGTTTAGACTTGCTCAGTTGACATGGTTAGGGTATAAATGTTAGCTTGAATTAGTTTGGATAGGTTTTTAAACACATTTGCATGCTAAAAAATTGGGTATTATGGCATAAATCAGCAAAGTACCTTTTCTGCCTAAATTTTGTGGAAATTTGATCATCAAATTTGATAAGCTGCTAGATATTAGGTCATTTAAGGATTGTGTATTTTGCTTATATGTCATTTGGTTGGACTGAGTGCAAGAATTGAAGGTTTGAAATTCATTTTTGTGCATGTAATCAATTGTTACTGTTCATCAGAAACCATCTTGATTAATCAGTAACTTCTTGTGCAATTTGTGGTAGATTTTGTGTAAGGACTTGTGTTTTTTTCTTGTTTAATTGACTTCCCACAACCCAACTGGTTGTAGGGGTGCCCCCATTGTCCAAAGAAAAGCTCACAAAAGCTTTCCTAAGCTCAAACAGTCACCAGACCCAGAAAATACACTAGCAGTGGGAACAAATTTCCCACTGGTAGCACAAAAGTTAACCCTGCTACACTACAGGACAAAACCAAGCAAGTGTCACTATCAGATTTCTGAATTTTTTGTCTTTAGTGCATTAATTTAGGAATTAGGGCTTCAAAATAGTTTCATTATTTTTCTTATTTAATTTTTTATTTTTCTGTTTAATTAGAATTTTTATTACTGTTCATTTAGTATTTTTTACAATTAATAGTTATTTTTAATTAACTTTTTAGTTTCTGTTTTTGTCTTTAAGTGACAAAAATACTTATTTTTCAGTTTTAAAATTTTTCTTATATCTAGAAAAACATTTTAAGATTTTTAGTTAAAAATTTTTTTACTGTTCACTTTTTATTTATTTTTTAGAATTAATTTAGTTTAATTAGGGTTTTATTTATTATCTGTTTTGTCTTTTAGTGAAAAGTTTTATATTTTTCAAACTTTTTCATTTTTCTACTGTTCATTAGAGTAATTTAGGATTTTTAAAATTGTTAAATTATTTTTGGCATTATTTTATTATTTTTTATAACTATTTTGGTTCAAAAGTAGTTTTTAGTGATTTAAAAATAGAAAAATAGTTTTTAAAATTTAGGAAAAATACTTTTTAGTCTTTAGATAATATAAGTAAGTTATTTGTTCAATAAAATAATATTTTGTACATTTTGATTAATTATATTTAATTTTAGGGCTTTAATTAGCATTTAAAATTGAATATTTAATTAATAAAAGGTTTTAAAATGTTTTTATTGGATTTTTATTCTTATTTATATTATTCTAGACTTAGTTTAACTTTTAATTAATTTTTAGGGTTTAAATTTTTAATTTATAGCTTTTTACGGTTTTACGTGAACGATCTTTTCGCCTTAGCTCGATCCGTCTTCGTAACCGTCATTCTCTCCTCACCCCATTTCTATTTTCTTTTCTCATAGCAATATAATATCAAATCAAAATCAATTCATTACACAACGCACTTGCCTCTTTGGGAAACGAACTTGAACTCATTTGGTCATTAGTGCTCGGTTTTCCTAAACCGACACTTAACGCTTACCACTATTTTGCCTATTCCTTTTCCTAAAGGGTAGCAAAAAAACTACATCAATTTTTGGCGCCACTGCCGGGGAGGTGTGTTGTGTTTTGATTGGAATTGTTATTTTTATATACTAACCATAATTAGTATTTGTATTAGTAGCACTCTACTAATACGTATTATCGGTTTTCGTTTTTTTGTGAATACTATTACTATATTGTATACGTAGAACAATAAATTCACAAGTACTCCAAATACGTGAGAAATCACAACCTTGACTTGGGAGGTCATTACCCAATCATTGTATTCGAATCTCAAACCAAAGAAAAAAGGCAAAAATAGATAAATACTTTCGAGAAGCTCGATTTTGAAAATACAAACTATAAGGTGGGTATAAGGCGGATATTATAAAATATATACCTAAAAGAAAAAGGCTCTTAAGTGCTTCGCGCCGCCTCGTTTCCTCCGCTTGCTTGTGAGTATTTGATTTTGAAAGCTAATCGAGGGTTTTGCCGCCCAAAGTATTATTACATATCATATATATTTTCTTGGTTTTATTTGATTAAACCCTCTTGAACGATTTGGTGTTCCACCATCGTTCAAAAGTCATCGAAGGCGTTCACTTCACGTGATCATTTTCATTCCTTGAGGCTTCTTTAATCGAGAGATTTGATTAAGGAGGAGATTTGTAGATTTGTGTCTACTTAATACATTCCACAAATTCCAAAAAAAAGGTTAATACAATCAAAAACCAGAAAAAAATTGAAAAATACAAAACACCAAAAAGAATCTTCTTTGCTCGTCCCCTCGTTGTACGTGACGTTTATGCTAACTCGTAATCAAGCAAGACGTGCACGTAAACGAAAGAACAAAACTCCCACTCCAAATCATTCTAGTGAGGAGTCTCCTATTGACGAACTCATTGTAAGAGAAGCACCAACCATGGCGTATCGAACTATGATGGAGTTACTTCAAGCACCCATCGAGGGTTATGGAGAGGCTATTGTGATTCCCGCTATCCTTGCGGAGAATTTTGAGGTTAAAACGGGTTTGTTGTCGATGATCCAAAACAACGAATTCCGTGGTGATGAGAAGGACAATCTACACAACCATATCCGCCAGTTCAATCGTCTTACCACCACTTGCAAATTTAAGGATGTCTCGAATGACTCGATTAAGATGATGCTTTTTCTGTATTCCTTAGCGGGGCCCGTTAAAATTTGGTTAGAGAAAGAGCCACCCAATTCTATATTGACGTGGAAGGATCTCGTTTCAAAATTCGTGAACCATTTTTTTCCGCCCTCTAAGACTATGCATTTGAAAAACGAGATTTCAAAGTTTTCACAAGAATCAAATGAAAGTTTTTCAACGGCTTGGAATAGGTTTAAGGAGATGTTACATGAATGTCCTCATCACGGTTTTTCCGACTTGCATCAATGAAGGTCTACGTAATTAATGGCCTATTCTAGATCATGGATTTGGTGGATTAGGTTGGTTGATTGATTGATTAATAAAGAAGAAATGAAGGAATTAGATGAGGAATTAGAGAGAGAAAGGAGAGAAGGGAGAGAATTGTAGAGAGAGAAAGTGAAATGGAAAAATGATTAATGTGAAAAATGTGAATCAACAACCCCCTCCTAACATGCTAGGAGGGGTTATATATAGCCCACCCTACATGTGGGCTATATGGACTATACAATAAGTAAATAGATCACGAGCCTGTTACATAATTATAGTTGGAGCGACCGATCCTTCATAAATACGTAAAACGTATTTCCAACAATCTCCCCCTAAGGGAGGTCGCTCCAAGTTACAAAGTTCTAAATAGTCTATAACTCGTGATCTATGCTAACTAAGATGTGACCGAGACTTTATTGGAAAAACGTATTTCCAACAATCTCCCCCTAAGGGAGGTCACATCTTTTTACAAAATCTTAAACCTAGCATCTATGCTTGAGTCTTCGATCTTGTTCTTGTGAATATGCTTGATATGATCTTTGACTTTAGTCTTGAGCATGTTTCCTTGCCTTGACCTTGTGCATTCTTCACTTGTGATATTTGCCTCTTTGTGACTTCATGTTCCACATACTTATACTTTTAAATTCTTGAAAGCTTCAGAGTTTGATACAGCGGAAGACTTGACCTTCATGCTTTCTTGAATTTGTTGAAGTACTAATTGTATGTAGTATAAGCATGTGGTGACGACTTCTTCTGGATTGTACACCGCAATGCCACCTTCTTGTTACGCTGCATAAGACAGTTAGCAACAAAACAATATACACGGATGAAATGGCCTTGAACATTTCATTCTAATTCGGTAGCAATTTACCTCCGGTCGGTGAAGACCGTTGGACGATATTAAATATCGTACTTGTGACAGGTAGTTTTAATAAAGAACCTCCTTGACAAGATTTCGCGGGTAAACCCGTTCTCTTTACTCGACCGTCCAAAGCTGACTGCGAACGTAAAGAGTGAATCATTTGGATAATATTATCCGCATGATTTGAAGCCGTCAATTCATGTTCCTGGAACAAGTGAAGTTCAATTAAGAACCGCACCATCGTTGCTTTCCAGTTGTCACTAGCTTGATTCATATAGAATCTTGCAAGTTACCTACCAAGTGCTGTTTGATGTTAACACTAGAAGGATTTCCACTCGTCACTGTGATCAATAAAGAGTCACTCTGAGTGTTCTGGCAAGATCATATGATAATGCGTAGAGGCCTGGAACGAGTTTAAATTCATTTAAGAATTAAACCACTGTTGCTTTCCAGTTATCACAAGTTTGATTCATAAAGAATCGCACAAGTCACCTACCATGAGCTTTTTGATATTCGCTCAAGAAGGATTTCCATCTTCATTGTAAATACTTTCGTATTACTCGGATGTTCAGGCAAGATCATGAAGATTTTGCGTAGGACTCTTAAGATCTTTCTTACTTTTCACAGTGTGTGAAGAAGCAAGGAATAATGAAAGTGTGTCCTAATGAGATATTTGATGATCTCAAATGGCTCTAGACTCGATCGTGCATTTTGGATTTTTAGTGATCGGAGGCTGGAGAGGAGTGCCACCTTTTCAATATCAGTCTATTCGGAGTGAATAAACCAATAGATAATGTGTTGATCTCCGTGTGATTAAAACAAATACCTTTTGAGAGATATTTGAGTTAGCTGGGAAGGGTTGTGCATTGCATCACTGGGTCCATGACGTCTTTCTTCAATATCGAGAATCATTAACAAAAATGATCTCAATAGCATATGTATTGACCCGGTTTCTGCCTAAAGTTGTAAGGAGGGCTTCTTTCTTTACACCCTTTATCTTTACAATTCTTTTTCATTCTTCAACCCCTTCAATGCTTACCAATACGTCATCACTAGCACCTTGTTGTGATTGTTCCAGTGCTAGCTTAAGTACTTGGTCGGCATTCAGCTACGTTCACATTCTTTCTCCATCTTTCCTAGGACTTCTAATTCTATCTAGGAATGTCCTTGGGAAGATTCCTCCGGTTCTAGAGAAATCATTGGACTTTAACCTATCCTACCATCCTTATGTCACCACAATCGTCACCGTCGTGAATAGAGATGTTTTGGGTAAGTGTATGTCACCATGAAATCCATTTTGAAGTGCAAATCCATTTTGCTCCCCCTTAACATATGCTACGATATTCGAAAACATTTCGCACATGTCGGGATGAGCTAACACGTTAAGTCAAACCATTTATGATTGATCATATCCCATATTAAATCACATTTTCTCCCCCATATTAAAAATATTAACCCAATCGATGTTTTTAATATCAATTGATTTAATAACATTTTAAGAAAATTTGGGAAGAAAAATGCAAATCCAATTATCTTCATGAATTACACAAGCTCCCCCTCAAATTAATGAGGGTGTGCTGAAACGTAAATTAAATACCTTTTAAACACAAGTGTAAGGTATTTATTACGTGCAAAGATCATATATAATAATGAATTCACAAGATTAGCAATGTACGAGGTTGGACCTGAATGATGGAGAACATCATATGAAGGATTCACATGGTTCTTGTTCACGAATGTTGGTCACCTCGTCACGTCCCCGAGAAAATTAATTCTCGTTGTAGAGTCAAAGCTTTCCGGTGAAATGCTTGACTTGATTATGAAAAGCGGGTTGCTATCTGAAATAATAGCAAACCATATGGAGCATGTTTTAAAAGTTTGAACTTCTGCTCGAACTTTATTTACAACCCCGTGTCATTATTGAATGACATTTCTAGGTTCGTAAATATTATCGATTCCAGAAGACATGCTCTTTTTATCAAAACATTTTTGAACACACAATTTTGAAAGATTTAGAAAAACCTTTTGAGAAATTCTCGAAAAATTGTGTTCAAAGTTTTGAAAAACAATTACTTGAGCTTAAGATGTTGAATATCTGAAAAGCGAGCTCAAGTCCGAGAAGTTGTGAACTTCCCGTTGTTAAGGATAAGTTACCATCGGCGATAAACTTTCCTTTTATCTGAAGGACGAGTCCTAAGCTGACATTTACTTAGAAGTCGTGTTCATGAGCTTGAAAACTTTGACTGTTTTAACGGAAAGCTCATGACCGAGAAAGGTTAATTTCTCGTTGTGAAGAAAAGTTCTCTTATTTAAAAGATACACTTTCCTTTCTGAGCTTAAAACTTCGAATGTTTTAAGACAAGCTCATGACCGAGAAAACTGAATTTCTCGTTATGAGGATAAGTTTATCATTAATAATAAACTTTCCTTTATTTGAAGTTCGAGTTACAGTCTGACATTTAACTGTAAGTCATGTACACGAGCTTAAAACCTTTGAATGGTTTAAATGTAAGCTCGTGTCCGAGAAATTTTAATTTCTCGTTGTAAGGATAAATTTATCATCGGCGATAAACTTTCCTTTATTTGAAGCACGGGTTACCATCTGATATTTAATGATAAACCATTATGCATGAGCTTAAAAAACTTGGAATGTTTTTGATAAAAGCTCATGCCCGAGAAAAATTAATTTCTCGTTGTTAGGATAAGTTTACCATCGGCGATAAACTTTCCTTTCTTTGAAGATCGAGTTATAGTCTGTGATGTGACTATAAGTCCTTTACACGAGCTTAAAACCCTTGAATAGTTTAAAATGTAAGCTCGTGTCCGAGAAAATTTAATTTCTCGTTTTGAGGATAAGTCATCATCGGGATGAACTTTCCTGTCTTTTGAGAGCGAGTTACAGTCTGTTATGTGACTGTAAGTCCTAGTATTGCAGCTTAACCATGAATCCCCTGAGACATTTGTTTCTCTGATATCTGCTTCTTCAGCAACCAAACTCTAAGAGTGTCCTTAGTTGAACGGTATACAACGATTGGACCGCTTCGTTCTTTTGGAACATCAACTTTGGTACCTGCATTCTCATTAGGAGTTTGTATACTTTTGCATGGGTTAGAGATATCAATTTTAGAAGCACGTGGGGGTTCACAGTTGGCTTTACTTGTGTCAGAGGTGGCCTGAGGGGATGAATCACTTGTCTTAGATGGCAAACGTTTCCTTTTATAGAAAATCTTAAGTTCAGGCTTAAGTGATGTATCATCCTTTGCAATTTCCTCCCTAGTAGTCTTTGTAGAATCGGAGACTATCCTAGTTAAAGGGCACTCGTTTCCTACAAGAGTGAAAGATCTACCAGTGGGGCGCCACATTTTACCAACGGGTTTGATTTTAGCGACCCACTGGGATTTAAGTCTAGCACGGGAGTTCACCTCATTAAGCAATTTTTTGATACAAGCATCATGATTTGCCGTAAAGACACATTTTCTACATGTTTTACAAGTAGCATATTTAATGTCCGAGTAAGATCTAGAATCCTTAGATGATTGATTGATGCTCCTAGGATTGGACATGCTACGGTTAGCAGTGTTGGGTACACTAGAAGGCATCTGACTGGGTTTGGAATTCCTATCTCTTACATGTGTCTTTTGCTTAGCTTCCCTAAGATCAGGTTCATGGCAAACGTCATTTGAACTAGTTCTAGACGTGGTCTTGGTATTTTTAGGGAAACTAGAGGCAATCATATGATGTGGTCTTGCTAAAGCTGGAGTGATCACATTGGGCCTAGTTGCTGGAGTGACTGGTCTAATAAGATGAACCAAATCAACTTGGGAGGCAAACCGCGGTCTCGAGGATTGTGGTCGCTCGGATCTAAATGCAGTAGGTTGTCTGACAATCGGTTGTCTGACGAACTGATTTGTAGGCGGTTTCCCCAAGATTGATGGTTTTTCAAGCTTAGTGTCCACACTAGGTCCTTTACTTTTCCTTAACTCGTTTTTCAACGCAGCTATAGCAAAAACCTTTTCCTGTAATTGGGCCTTTAATGTTTCATTTTCTTTGAGCACGTTATCTTGGGATGCCAACTTAGATTCAAGCAGTTGAATTTGTTTCAAAAGATTATCCTTTTCAGCTTTAGAATCTAGAACAGTTTGATCCAATTTTCTTTCAAGAACAACGTTTGACTTTTCAAGTTTTTCAAAATATGTTTCAAATTTGTCCGTTTTCTTAGAAAATTCAAGTTTGGCATCCTCAAGATCTTTTGATTGCCGAGCTACGATCGTTTCGAGCTCTTTAATCTTGGAATCAGAATCAGTTAACGAGGCAGTTATAAAGCATTTATCATGATGAACTATAGCATTTTGAACACTTTCTCCCCCATTATGACTTACATCGGATGAATCAGAAGTGGTATTGCTATCACTCTTTTCCATCCCATGTTTGTCATGATTAGGTTCAGAATGCTCAATATGCTGCATATCATCAGCATATACATCATAATTAACATCACATTGTACCATGTTTGCAGGCTCTTCGTCATAAATGGGTAAGGTGTCATCAAGAGAAATCTCGTGAACATTCCCTGACGTGCCATTGGCATCATGTTGTCCTCCTGATTCTGTGCTCGTGCCATCGTTAGGCTCCAAGTTGTCAACCGTATGACCATTATCCTCTTGCATCTGCGTCATTGATTCTTGCACTCCATTAACATACACTTGCTGAAGTTGTGATCTTTCATAAATCGAAGATGAGACCGATGACATGAGTTTCAAAATCGTATCACGGAAAACCCGAAGCTCGGTATGTGTATCTCGAAGAAACGATTGGCAAATCATTGAACTTTCAGGCTTGATGATATTAAATTGGAGGAAAGGCGTGAGGTGTGTCACAAGAGCCTTATATGCAAGTACCGATGCAGAGTGATTAAAGTTTCCATGGTTGAGTT
This sequence comes from Glebionis coronaria, assembly GCA_025667525.1. Classification (NCBI taxonomy): domain Eukaryota; kingdom Viridiplantae; phylum Streptophyta; class Magnoliopsida; order Asterales; family Asteraceae; genus Glebionis; species Glebionis coronaria. The sequence continues at coordinate 29,787 of JANFOE010002870.1, forward strand.
GCTCGGCGAGTTGGATCAAAGCGGTAAAAATGGAGTCGATGAATATATGACGATCTTGTCCAAAGATTGTCACAAATTCGCTCCCTCCTTGAAGCCGTGAAAGAGTAACAAGATGATACTGGAGCATTTGAAAGGAAGCGATGCCGCTTTTCCTAACATTGTTTTGCATTAAATGCGATTCTCCCTTTTTACATGTCGAATCGAACGAATCCATTAAATATCGATTAAAAATCCGTATTTGCTAAAAATATATCCTGTCACGTTCACTCGTCACTTTGTCTTCAAATCCAGCCACAAAAAACTTTGAACCCGTCAATTATTTTTCCACGTGAATTCTTTTAAAATACCCGCCTCAATACGATTTGCCAAAAATCAACAAGTGACAAAATATAGAAAATAAAGTTAAAAAAAATAAACTTTTGATATTTTAAAATGGAAAATAAAATAAGAAAAATAAAAAAAAAATATCTTTTAAAGATAGAAAAATAAAAAAACAAAATTTTTCCAAAATAAAAAATTTAATAATAAAAAACTAAGATATTTTAAAATGGAAAAGAAAAGAATAAAAATAACTGATATAATTATAAAACGTTTTTTTTTTTTTTATAAAAAAAACTGATATAATAATTTTTTTTAAAAAAAATAACTTAACTAAAATAGAATAAGGAAATAAATAAAAAAAAAACGTAAGGGTTTACAGTTTTATATAAAAAAAAACGTGTACACAATATCACTAAAAAGGAAAGAATAGAAAAAAATTTGATCTAGTTATAACTTTGTTTTTTCCGTCAAACATCAACACGTGGCCCAATAAGGGGCTTCCACCGCCCACCTTCTACTTAGTTATCTCCGCCCGATATTTTAATGCCGTTTAATCTCTCTCTCTTTCCTCACAAGATACACACCGGCTCCAACTCTCTCTCTCTCTACCAAAGCTCTCAAACCTATCAAGCTATCTCTCTCAATCTCAAACACAGAAAACCTAATCTCTTCTCTCAATTAGTTCTTGTTTAATCCGCCCCTTCAAAATAAAACTCTCTCACACAAATCACTCTGTCTCTCTAAACAAATCACTCTCTCCTTAGTTCTTGTAACCTCTCTCGTCTTGTTTGAACTCTCTCTCTCTGCCAATTGAATGAAACAACGAGATGAAGAAAAAACGGCTTCAAGATCAATGAAAAGTTGGTCTCGGGTAGGTGTGTTTTTAATGTTTTTGATGTTGGTGTTAGTCTCTCTTCTTCTGTGAGTCCTTCTTGAGTCCTTCTTGTGTGAGTTGGATGGTTGTGTGTGGGGACGAGAGGATTGGGTGAGGGTAAAAAAAAAAGAGGGTGTTTGAGGGAGTTGTGGGGTTGAGGTTTGTAGGGGTGAGTCGAGGGTATATTGGGTGGGTAATACGAGAGACGTTGGGTGTTCGAGAGGGTGTTCGAAGGGGAGTCGGGTGTAATTGATTTGGTCGAGTCTTGATAAAAAAAAAATGGAGTCTGTTGGGGTGTGGGGGTAAGGGTAAATTTTTATCGAGTGAATTTGGGTCTAATGAATGGTGAGTTAGTGTGGGTTGTCTTGGGTCTGAGTCAAAAAATGGTGAGACGAGGGATTTCCGAGGGTGAGTGTGTTTGTTTGGTTTGATGAATCGAGAGTTGAGAATCGGTTTTGTTGGGTTGTTTCGAGGTCGAGGTGATGTTGGCTAAGAGAGTTTGTTTTCTAAACGAGAGTGAGGGTCTGGTCAAGGGTGAGTTGGTAAGGGTGGGTAAATGAGTGTTTTAAAATAGGAGTCGAGTCAAAAAACAAAAGTTCCCGTTATGTTTGAAATGATTGCTTCATTCGGAAGAGTTCCGAATCGGAACTTTGTTTCGTTCGGAACTTTGTTTCGTTCGGAACAGTTCCGAATCGGAAGATTTTGATTCGGAAGACTTCCGAATCGGAAGTGTTTGGTTCGGAAGATTTTCTTGCTTGATTCGGAACTTATTAATAGATTCGGAACTTTTAGGTTACTCGAAAAAATCTTCACCCGGAACTGAACTGGACAATAGCAGATTGATTTTGGACAAATTTGGACAAATGGACAGAAACAATGGACCAAATAGTTAGTTTGACCAAAAAAAATGAAGAAAAATCCAAAAGAAAAATGGATAACTGATAACTGAAAAACTGACCAAAAATTATAACTGATTAATAAAAATGTAAATAATAAACTGATTAAAAAAATAAAAAAAAAAGGATAAAAATGGATAAAAAATTTATATAAATAGATTATTAAACTTGTGATAAAAAACAATAAAAAAATACACACTTTTTATAAAAAACACAAAATTAAAAAGAGAAAAACAAAAACTTTTATATAAAAAAAAATAAACTTTTTATAAAAAACACAACTTTTTAAGGTTTTATATAAGAAAATTTTGATTTTTATATAAAAATTTGTGATTTTTTATCTAAAAAGTAAATAAATTTGAAGATTTGATATGTTTTAACACATAAAAACACAAACTTTTTATAAAAAATACAAACTTTTTAAATTTTAAGCATGATTAAATCAAAACCCACCAAAATCAAAAAGAGATAAAACAAGAATAAACCAAACTAACCATGGCTCTTGATACCAATTGAAGGTCTACGTAATTAATGGCCTATTCTAGATCATGGATTTGGTGGATTAGGTTGGTTGATTGATTGATTAATAAAGAAGAAATGAAGGAATTAGATGAGGAATTAGAGAGAGAAAGGAGAGAAGGGAGAGAATTGTAGAGAGAGAAAGTGAAATGGAAAAATGATTAATGTGAAAAATGTGAATCAACAACCCCCTCCTAACATGCTAGGAGGGGTTATATATAGCCCACCCTACATGTGGGCTATATGGACTATACAATAAGTAAATAGATCACGAGCCTGTTACATAATTATAGTTGGAGCGACCGATCCTTCATAAATACGTAAAACGTATTTCCAACAATCTCCCCCTAAGGGAGGTCGCTCCAAGTTACAAAGTTCTAAATAGTCTATAACTCGTGATCTATGCTAACTAAGATGTGACCGAGACTTTATTGGAAAAACGTATTTCCAACTTGACACGTTTTACAATGGACTTAATGATCATGAAAGAGATTATTTAAATGCCGCCGCGGGTGGTAATTTTTTGTGTAAAACGGTTGAGGAAGCTTTGGTGATAATTGAGAATAGGTCTAAGGTTTATAGCCCTCGTAACACACCGAGTGTTGCCAAAATGGGCTCGTCATCGTCTCGTAGCATTAATGCCTTACATGATGAAGCAAATGAAGAAAATCGGTTTTTTGATAGATTTGCTAACCTTATGTCCCATTGGAAAGCTCAAGAAGCTTCAAATTCTGCTTCGGTTAAAGCGGTTGCTAAGAGTTGTTTGTCGTGTGGTGGAGCTCATGATCTTTCCGAGTGCATTACCGCGGATGGTAACACTTCGAGTGCTTATGTAGCCACGGGAACTTATAACCAAAACGGTCAAGGTTCCTGCCAAAATCAAGCTCTACCAAATCAAAATGCTAATAACTATCGAAACAAAAATCAAGGTAGTAATTATCAAGGCAATCAACGTAATTACAACAATGGTAATTATCAAAGTGGAAATGGGCAAATTTCAAACCAAAACCAAAACCGTGATTTTCAAACTACTACTCAAGGTTTTCAAAATGATCACACCAAAAATCTTCAAGGAGAATTTTTGAATTATGCTAAGGCAAACGATGCTAAGTTTGACAATATGCAACGTGAAATGGTTAGCTTAAGATCTGAGTTGAAAAACGAGCTTAAAAACGAACTTGCTAATGAACTTAAGACTCATGCTAATAAAATGGAAGGAAATGTTCAACGACTCCAACAAAATCAACAAAAAATGGAGCAAGGTCAACATGAGATTAAGCAAGAGTTGTTAAAAGCGGATGCTAGGCAATCTAAGTTTGAAGACCGAATGGGAAAAATTTTGAAGCTATCATGTGTAAACCCTCTTCTTCGGGTGGTCTTCCTAGTGATACCATCGTGAACCCGAAAGGAGAATTGAAGGTTATTACTACTCGTAGTGGTAAAACTTTCAAAGAACCCATTTCTCGTCCAAGTACTTCTATGGAGAAGGAAAAAGAGAAAGAACCCGAGGTGGTGGTAAGGAGCAAATTCCAAGCCCACGAAGTACCGCTCAAACCACACCTACGGTGAACCAATACCAATCATGGAACCCGAGATTCCAAGGCCGATGCCTATGCCTATGCCCCAACCCACACCACCCTTACCTTACCCTTCAAGACGAGACAAGGAAAAGGCACAAGAACGAAATAATTATAAATTTGAACTCTTTATGAAAATGTTTCGTGACTTGCATTTCAATATAAGTTTTGCCGACGCCTTGGTCATGATGCCTCGATTTGCCGCGAACTTCAAAAGTATGTTGAATAACAAAGAGAAATTGCAAAAATCGTCTAGTTGTTCTTCGGTTTTTCTTAGCCGCATACCTCAAAAAGTCGGTGATCCCGGCAAGTTTTTAATCCCATGTGCTATACAAGACATGGAAGAATGCTACGCCTTGGCCGATCTTGGTGCTAGTATTAATTTGATGCCTCTTGAGATTTTTAAGTCGCTCAATCTTCCCAATCTCACTCCTTCAAGAATGTCAATCGAGATGGCCGATCATTCTACGATTCTAGCTTATGGAGTAGCCGAGGACGTCTTCGTGAAAGTTGGAAAGTTCTACTATCCCGTAGACTTTATTGTTGTTGACATTCCCATCGATCCTAATGTTCCTCTAATTTTAGGTCGATCATTTTTGGATACCTCGAGAGCACTTATCGATGTGCATGCTAGGAAAATCACTCTTCGTTTCAATGAGGAGGAACTCGTCATTAATGCAACTCAAAACTCCACACTTTCTCATGTGTATTCTATCACGTCTTTGAACAATGTTAATCCCATTTGTAAAAAGATTTCAAAAAGAGTTTTAGGAGTTGATGATAAAAACGATTTTCCGTCCCCTCCGCCGGTGGAGGTTAAGAGTGTTAAGCCTACGCTTCCAATTATGAATGATTCTTCGGATGATGAATATGTTGACCCAAATGGGGGAGTTTTCTTTGTTGACAAACGTTTTGAGAACTTACCACCACCTTTGCCAAAACGGTTTTCAAATGTGAGAATTTTTAGTGTAACTAACATTGCTTTAGAAACACCAAATATTTTTGACATAATCAAATCGGGTTTTCATAAGGAGAGTTTAAAAGATGAAAAAGGAAAAGATTTTAATTTAAAAGATTTTTCTACAACTCTAACTCCGTCATCACCACGGGTATTGAGTACTACAAGCTCGTCTTCTCCTTTTGACGATGCTTTGTGTGGACCTAGTGTGGGGGAAGTCCCTTATGTTCCCTCCCCTTTCTCCACCGAGGACGAGATATTTGATCCCGGAATTGCTTATAAAGGGAAATCTCGGTCTTCCACTGATGCAATAAATGGAAAATCTTTCTATTTGATTGGTGCGAGTCTACCTCGAGTAGCTCAATGTTTTTATGACTTACCCATTGTCCCACCCTTCTATTTCTTCTCATCTATTTTCTTGAAACCCTTTGGGTTTGTGTTGACACACGATGAAGTGGCGTTGATTTGTTTTTCCAATGAAAACGAGAACGCCATCTTCGATCTCGGTATTTTGCACCATCAAAGGACTTAGTCCTTTATACCGGTTTTTAGTGGGCCTTGTTTATCATGTAAGCCCCACTAAAAATTGACCACACCAAGATAATCCCTAAATGATCACATTTATGGGGATTCGAGTCGAGGTTTTGACTCGGTTATCAAAAACAAGGTGCCTCGTGGGGGAGACCCATGCTTATCCATGTACATATTATTGCTTTCTAATTAGTTTAATGTGAGGGGATTTGTGCCCTTCCAACCTTTGTTCCGTGGTTGTTTGTGAATTTTGGTTTTTAGATCATGATCTTCACGATTGGAGCCTCTCGTGTTCGTTTTATGGGAGCACTCGATCGTTTGCTTTGAAGACTTTCTCAATATCCAAATGATATATCCTTTTGATGTTCTAACCTTAGGTTTTTAGCACACTTCATAAACGGCTATTAATTTATCGGTTACACCCTTTCCATGCTAGATTAGGCATTCGACTACATCTCTAGTATAGGGGTGTTTGCACCCCTAGACTCGAAACATTGAGGACAATGTTTAACTTTAGTATGGGGGAGATTTTCAAGGTCTTGCCTTGCCAAACCTTCACGCTTTCCAAAAGTTTATCTTTTTGTTTATCGTTTTGTTGCAAAATAAGGCTAAAAATGGCCAAATTTTAATGTTTCTCATATTTTATAAGTGTTTGAAGACACGAATGTAGGTTTTCCGATGGCGAGAATAAGAGTAATTTTTGACTCGACCGTGCGTGTTGAGCACTTAGCTTTGATTCCTTAACTACACATTAGGCTAAGTCTCTTAAATGAGGACGAGAAATGATAGAGTTAATTATAAGTTACTATGCTAAACGTAGAGTACTCGTATTCTTTCAAAAACTCATGTGTTCTCGTTGTTTGCTTATTCTCCCTTCGCATGTAAATATTTTTTGCTTAATAAATATTGACTTAGCGGTTTAGTTAGGATTGTTGGGTTTCTAGTCTTTTCTAGTAGCTTCCGTGTAATTAAATTGGGAAGACATTAAGGTATCGCCAGCGTTACGGTTTTGAAGTATTGGCACCCGAATAATCAAAAGCTTCACCCAATAATAAGATTTCAAGTGCTCACCTAAATCAAGCAAACAATTTGAAGCCCCACAAGGCCGAAAAATCTATGCAAAATTGAAAGTGAATTGATAGGTGTGTAAACACCCATCCTTTTACCACTTAATTCGGGCTAAAACGAGACCAAAACACGTATTTAATATCATTTGTTTGGAATTATGCGTGGTTTTTGTGTTTATTGTGTTTTCAGAGCCAACCGGATAAATATTGAAGAAAACATGGGATTGCACGGGTTTTACTGAAGAAAAAGACTCAAGATAAAGTCTATTGTCCAAGAGATGCGAAAGATTTGAAGTCACTGGGCCTATTCGAAGATTTATCGAAGAAAAGGACCAAAGATGGAAGATTTATATAAGTCGAAGAAACTCAAGTCTATCAAAGGAAGAAATTAAAAGACGAGTTGAATTTAATCGACGACAAATCCCGAATCAGAATCGAAAACGGAAACTTTTCTGAAAAGACGAAAAGACACAAAGAACGGGAGAAAGCCCACTCACCAACCAAAGGAAACACCTATAAATAGGCCATCCCACACACATTTTTGGAGCTAGCTAGTTTTTCTTTCTTCCTCCTTTTCTTTCTCCTGGTTCGTTTAACACCATCACCACTAGGGTGATTGGTGATTTTTATTTTTAGTTCTTCAATCTTGTAATTTTAATCCTTGTTTCATCTTGTCAAAACATTAATCATCCAATTCAAAGTTCTTGTTTAATCTTTCATTTCATCTTGTTCATCTCCATTTTTATCTTCAAGTTCTTAAGTTTTATTTTTCTTGATTTGATCTTCAAAAGGTGTTTGGATTTGTGTTTTTATTAGTGGGATTTGTTGCTTATGATGTCTAAATGATTTGTGTTTAATTTGGTAAAATCTTTTTAAGTATTTGATTTGATTTTGGTTAAAATTCGTGTCCCGTGTTCTTCGCTATACAGTTTCTGTAACTGGGTTTCTGATCTTCCGAATCAAGACAAAAAGTTCCGAATGAGTCCTTCATTCGGAAACTTCCGAACCAAGCACTAAAGTTCCGAATCAAGAGAAAACTTCCGAATCAATCTTTCATCCGGAAAGTTCCGGATCAGTCATAAAGTTCCGGATCAGTCAATAAGTTCCGAACCAATCCTTCATTCGGAAGTTTCCAAACTTCCGAATCAACTCCCTTCATTCGGAAAGTTCCGGATGAGTATGTTCCGAATGAGTATGTTCCGGATGAGTGAATAGTATGTTCCGAATCAGTTAGTTCCGAATCAAGCATTAAAGTTCCGAATCAGTTAATTTTTGGGTATTTTAAAGATTACTGTTTTACTGTTGATGTTTTACTATTTTTCTGCTCATATTTCACTATTCACATGTTAACTTTAATTTTAATTTGAACTTTAAAATTTCAACCAAGTTTTTATTAATCTTAATTAAAGTAATTGCCTTTGATTTAAACTTCCATTTCCACTTTCTATTAGACTAGAAAACCCAACCCCTTTATTTAGTAACCAAGAACAATCATTCCACTTAAGACCTAGATCAATTCGAGAGGATATCGAGAGACTAAAATCTGAACCCATTGAAAATCAGTAAATCAAATGGCGCCGCTGCCGGCTCTTCTCGTTAAGATCAAAAGTTTTTTGTGAGAAATTGGATTTTGGGATCCGTTCCCCGTGAACGTTACTTTTTCAAGAAAATCTTCAAAAACAACTAAAAAATATAAAATTTTCAAAAATCCTAAAAAGTAAAAAACAATAAAAACCAAAAATATTTGTGCTTTGCTTTTCTTTGTTCGTTCTTTTACAGGTGTATGCGCACTCGATCCACGTCTTATCAAGAGCCCGAGCCTCTCGATAACTTAGACATGGCTGGTGTACAAAACAACAATAACATACCACCTCCGAACAACAATAATAACAACAACAACCCGCCTTTCAACAACATGAATAACAACAACAATGAGCACCTTCCGGATAATCGCCCAATGATTGAATTGCTGCAAGCTCATGTCGATGGCAACATGGATCCAATTGTTATTCCTCCAATTGCCGCCAACAATTTCGAGCTCAAGTCAGGCTTTATCCAGATGGTCTCAGCTCAACCATTCTTTGGACGAACCATTGATGACCCACACGATCACATCAAGAGATTTCTACAACTCACGAACACGGTCAAGTTCAATGGCGTTCCACAAGAAGTGATAAGGTTACAACTTTTTCCCTTTTCTTTAGAGGGACAAGCCCGGCATTGGCTTGCTAAGGAACCGCCACAGAGTATTCTCTCGTGGACGGATTTGGAAACAAAGTTTATCAACTACTTTTTTCCACCCTCTCGTACTACCGCTTTGCGGAATGAGATTATAACCTTTGAACAAAAGTACGACGAGTCATTCAGTGAATCTTGGGATCGCTTTAAAGATCTTTTAAGAAAATGCCCACAACATGGTTTTACCAAAGTTCATCAAATAAATACTTTTTACAATGGTTTAAGCATAAATGACCAAGATTCACTGAATAGTGCTTCGGGGGGTAATCTCTTGGCTAAGACTTCCAATGCTGCTTGGGATATCATTGAGAACAAGTCTCGTGTGCAAACCAAGAGCATTAGGACCAATGTTGCTAGTGCTAGCACTAATGACAGCGACAAGCGATTAGACAAAATTACCACGCTTCTTGAATCGCTTGTCACCCACACCGTCAGCAACAACAACAGCAACAACGCCAAAAATGCACAAGTGAACGCTGTCAGCCAACCTTGTGAGATATGCGGTGGTCCCCATTCTTACACAACTTGTACCGCCACCCAAGATTACCCTGCTGAGAATGTGAATGCGGCATATGGCACCTACCAACAACCTGCTTATCAAGCTAGACCTCAAGGTGACCGTAACTTGCTTAGCTACCGCAGCAACAACTATCTTTCCCCACCTGGCTTTCCTCCAACCAACCCAAACCAACAACAAAACCTTAACCGCCCTGCTCAACAACAACAACAACCTCGCCAACCATATATCCCACCTCACAAGTAGCAACAACCACCTCAACGCAACAATCAAATATACCAACAACCTGCTTACCAACCACCTGCATACAATGCTCCTTCAAACCAAACCAACACTACACTACACCAAGAGGTCGCCACCTATATGAGGACCAATGATGTGATAGTGGGAAATCTCCAAGAGGAAGTGCGCAATTTGAAGGCAGACTTGGTCAAGCAAGGAAATGATTTGAGAGCTGATATGAGAAACACGTTGGATAGCCAGACTAATGATCTGAGGAACATGATGGCTAGTTTTTTCCAAAGTAGTCAACCCTCTTCTTCGGGTACTCTTCCGAGTAACACCGTTGCGAACCCAAGAGGGGAGATGAAAGCAATCACTACTAGAAGTGGTAAAGGTACCAAGGAACCCGAGCTTCCTATACCTCCACCGGTGGTTGTGACTAAGGAGAACGAGTCGCCTGCTCCTATTCCTCCTCCTTCCCCAATTTCTCCACCTCTTCTTTCTACCCCTCCTCCACCCGTGCTTGTGAGTGATCCTATTCCCCTAAAGCCTTCCTCTTCTTCCAATATACCTTATCCTTCTAGGTTGAGGAAAGAGAAGCAAAAGAGCAAGGATGATATTCAGGTTTCGAATTTCCTTAAAATGTTCAAGAAACTGAATTTCAATATCTCCTTCGCTGAGGCTCTCGCTCACATGCCCAAGTATGCCAAAATGTTTAAAGATCTTCTGAGCGACAAGGAAAAGCTCCTCGATCTCGCCAACACCCAACTTAATGAGAACTGCTCTGCAGTGCTCTTAAGGAAATTGCCAATCAAGCTTGGTGATCCGGGTCGTTTTCTTATCCCTTGCAATTTCCCGGGAGTAGAGAATTGCATGGCCCTAGCCGATCTAGGTGCCAGTATTAATCTCATGCCTCTAAGTGTTTGGAAGCAATTATCTCTCCCAGAGCTAGTCCCCACCAAAATGACTTTGGAATTGGCCAACCGTACGGTTGCTTATCCAGTGGGGATAGCCGAAGATGTCATTGTAGGAGTCGACAAATTCACCTTCCCTGCCGATTTTGTTATCGTCGACTACGAGATGGACCCACGTGTGCCACTCATTGTTGGTCGTCCATTCTTGAGGACCGGTCGCACTCTCATTGATGTTGAAGCCGGTGAGCTTATCATGAGAGTGGGTGACGATAAAGTAGTCTTCAACATGGGAAAGTTATCTAAACAACCTTCTTCTTACGAGAATGTTAATTGTATTGACGTTCTTGATGAAGCTTGTGAAGAACACTTCAAGGATGCTTGTAAAAACATTCCTACCTCTCTTCCCAATGTTGAGACCGTTTCCTCTATCGACTCATCACTATCTCTATTTGGAGAGAGTGATTTCCTTTGGAAAGATTTGGAAGCCAGCCTAGGAGATGTGAAGCAAGACAATGACGATTCTACTGCCACTTGGGATGAAGACCTCAGTTTCATTGCAAACCTCCTCAAAGAAGACAACCCTTCCCCTCCATCTCCCACTATCATTGCTATCGAGACTCCGACTTCGAATACGCCTCCCGTCGACAATCCTCCGGATTTGGAACTTAAGGAGTTGCCACCCCATCTTGAGTATGCATTCCTCGAAGAAGAGAAGAAGTCGCCAGTCATCATTGCTAAGGATTTGAAGGATGAAGAGAAAGCCCGACTTGTCGCTGTGTTGAAAGATCACAAGAAGGCTATTGCTTGGAAGATTTCGGACATTCGTGGAATTGATCCTCACTTCTGCACGCACAAAATTCTCATGGAGGACGACTATAAGCCCACTATTCAAAGCCAACGAAGGGTGAATCCAAAAATCCATGAAGTCATCAAAACAGAGGTTATCAAACTTCTTGATGCGGGTATGATTTACCCTATTTCGGATTCACCGTGGGTTAGTCCAATCCATTGTGTGCCCAAGAAGGGCGGAATAACCGTTGTTCCCAATGAACACAACGAGTTGATTCCCACTCGTCTCGTTACTGGGTGGAGAGTTTGTATAGACTATCGCAAACTCAATGATGCCACGAGAAAGGATCATTTCCCTCTACCTTTCATGGACCAAATGCTTGAACGATTAGCCGGTAATGAATATTACTGCTTTTTGGATGGTTTCTCGGGTTATTTTCAAATACCCATCGATCCCCAAGATCAAGAGAAGACTACATTCACTTGTCCCTACGGCACTTTCGCTTACAAAAGAATGCCTTTTGGCTTATGTAATGCGCCCGGGACTTTCCAAAGGTGCATGTTAGCTATCTTCCATGACATGGTTGAACAAACCATGGAAGTCTTCATGGATGATTTCTCGGTCTTCGGGGATTCCTTCTCTGCTTGCCTTGCCAATTTAGAACGTATGCTAAAGCGGTGCGAAGACACTCGCCTTGTTCTAAATTGGGAAAAATGCCATTTTATGGTAAAAGAAGGCGTCGTGCTTGGACATAAGATTTCGAAAGCCGGTCTTGAAGTAGACCGTGCTAAAGTTGATGTTATAGCAAAGTTGCCTCCACCTTCCACTGTGAAGGGTGTGAGAAGTTTCTTGGGTCATGCGGGCTTTTACCGTCGATTCATCAAAGATTTTTCGCAAATCGCTCGCCCGATGACCCACCTCTTAGAGAAAGATACTCCTTTTATCTTCTCCAAAGAGTGCCTTGAAGCCTTCAACTCGCTTAAGGATAAGCTCACTAAGGCACCCGTCTTGGTTACCCCTAATTGGGAGCTTCCTTTTGAGTTGATGTGCGATGCTAGTGATTTTGCTATTGGAGCGGTTCTTGGACAAAGAGTGAACAAACACTTCCAACCGATCCATTACGCTAGCAAGACAATGACTGGGGCACAATTGCATTATACGACAACCGAAAAAGAGCTTTTAGCTGTTGTCTATGCTTTTGAGAAATTCCGCCCCTATCTTGTCCTTTCTACCACCATTGTGTACACCGATCATTCCGCGTTGAAGTACTTGTTGACAAAGCAAGATTCCAAACCAAGACTTCTTCGCTGGGTTTTGCTGCTCCAGGAATTTAAAATCGAAATCCGCGATAAAAAAGGAGCAGAAAACCTAGCCGCGGACCATCTTAGCAGACTTGAGGATCCATACCAAGGGGATCATCCGACCAAAGAAATCAATGATTCTTTTCCCTTGGAGACCTTATTCTCTGTAAACTCGAAGCCAAATGAAACCTCGTGGTTTGCGGACTTTGCAAACTACTTGGCGGGTGGAATTCTCAAGGAAGGGTTGACGTCCCAGCAAAAGAAGAAGTTCTTTACCGACATCAAGACTTACTTTTGGGACGACCCTTACCTATTCAAACAATGTGCTGATTTGATAATTCGCCGATGTGTTGATGGACCGGCAGCGTCGGACATCCTTGATGCTTGCCACAAAGGACCCACCGGTGGTCACTTTGGTCCCAACTACACCGCTAAGAAAGTGTTTGATTCGGGATTTTATTGGCCCTCCATATACCGTGACGCTCACGATATGGTCAAGCGATGTGATGTTTGCCAAAAGCAAGGCAAAATCACACATAAAGACGAGATGCCTCAGAATTTCATTCAAGAGTGTGAAATTTTTGATGTTTGGGGGATCGACTTTATGGGGCCATTCCCTTCGTCTAAAGGACACAAATACATCCTTGTAGCCGTTGACTACGTTTCAAAGTGGGTTGAAGCCAAAGCTTTGCCTACTAATGACGCAAGGGTGGTTTGTAACTTTTTGAAAGCTCTTTTCGCTAGATTCGGTGTGCCTCTCGCCATTATTAGTGATCGTGGGACTCATTTCTGCAATGACCAATTTGCTAGAGTCATGGCTAAGTACGGTGTAAATCATCGTCTTTCCACAGCCTACCACCCACAAACTAATGGCCAGGCTGAAATATCCAACCGAGGGCTGAAGCGAATTCTTGAAAGGACCGTGGGAGAGCATCGTGCCTCATGGGCTGATAAATTGGATGATGCTTTGTGGGCTTTCCGTACTGCTTACAAGACCCCGATCGGCTGTACGCCTTATCGTCTTGTGTACGGGAAAGCGTGCCACCTCCCCATTGAGTTGGAGCACAAGGCTTATTGGGCCTTGAAGTGGGCTAATTTTGATATAAACAAAGCCGGTGACCTACGCAAGATCCAACTCAATGAGCTGAATGAACTCCGTAATGAGGCTTATGAAAATTCTTTGATCTATAAGGAAAGAACTAAGCTCATTCACGACTCCAAGATTAAAAACCGAGAGTTCCATGTTGGAGACAAAGTCTTACTTTTTAACTCTCGGTTGAAAATCTTTTCGGGCAAGCTCAAATCTCGTTGGTCCGGCCCATTCACCATCGCCCAAATTTTTCCATATGGTACTCTCGAGCTTGCTCAACCTAATGGACCAAATTTTAAGGTGAATGGCCAACGAGTAAAGTTGTACTTTGGTGAGGACACCTCTAAGGAGGTGATTCCATCCCTCACTACGTTCCCCATGAACTAAATTTGGGTCGAGTCAGGCTCGTGACTCGGTTATAAAAAACAAGCGCTCCTCGGGAGGCAGCCCGAGTATCTATCCTTGTATGTTTTAATCCCCTAAGTGTAGGGGGGACTTCTATATGTGTTTGCCTTTTTGTGGTGATGTGATTACAGGGATAAGTGCACTCTTGGAATCTTTGAAGAACCGTGCTCCCGTGTTTATCCGAAATCCGGTTCTATCTCTCAACTATCGTGATTCAATTTTCTTCATACTCACATTTGAAATTGATCACGTTAGTCGTCTCTTCCTTAACTTGAGTTAACCAACGTGCACAATGTCATAAGTGTAGGGGAGACTTCTCCCACATGCTTAAACATTGAGGACAATGTTTATCTTAAGTGTAGGGGGGACTTCTATCGAAGTTTTAAGTGGACTTTTCCATGAAAATGCCTTCAATTAACCGGAAAATCCTATTTTTCAACATTTTTCAAATTTTTTATTAACTTTGGCCATTTAGTCGTAATTTTTAATTTTTTATCGTTGCTTTCATATGTATATATCCCGCAATAAAGTCAAAAATATTAATAAAGTGGTGTAGCTAGTTTAGAAGTTTTTGACATATTAGGCCCGTTGCGTTTATTTTGACTCAACCCGAATAGACTTATCCAAGTTTATTCTAGCTAGTATCCTTAACCATGTAGACCTTAATTGGTTTATTAGGCTAAGTATCCACGAGTCTCATTACTTGAGATTTTAAATTGTGGAGGACGAGAAATGATAGAGTCAATTATAAGTCGGTATTCTTGCGCAAGCTCACTTGGTGTAATTATTTGCCTATTCTCCCATCACTTGCTAATAATTTATCTGCAATAAGTAAGGTCTTACGATTTGAAAAGTTACTTAGCTTCTAGCCCAAGATCGTTTAAAAGTTGCTCGGTAATGATAAGAGTTCATAGCCAAGGCATAACTTATGAAGCGGGGCGCGAAGATTGGCGAGTCCGAAAAGGCCCTAACAAGGCATGAGGATTCAATTTTATTGCTGAAGATCCAAAGTGATGTGAAAAGCATTATTCCTAAAGTCAATATGAAGGATCAAGACTCACGACGAAAAGCAATCAACTCCCATAAAGATCATGGAGAAGTCTATCCGAAAAGACCCTAACAAGGTATGAGGATAAATAGATCCAAGTCCGAAAAGGAGGCGGATCGTTGTATCTCAAAATCCCAATTAGAGATTGAAGAAATAATCATGAAGTCGTGGTCAACAAAGTTGATGTACCCCTCAAAAGTCTCCAAGTGAAGAAACTCTATTATGATGAGAAGACCATTATCTCAAGAACGTCTCTCGAAGATATGAAGTATGAAGTACATGCCAAATATCGGCCCGAGAAAGGTCTCAAATCGTGAACCAAGTTATGCCAAGATATGAACTTTTTGATATCCCGAGAAGCAGTTTTAAGAGATTTTGTCCTTTAGCTAACTATTGATCAAATCGTCCTACTTTGCTTTCAGCCCTAATAAACTATCGAAATAAGTCCAAAGATGCATCTTCATGATCATTCTAAGACAAAAATAAAATATAAGAGATACACCTAGGAATAAGGGAGTTTAAGCATTTAATTAAGCCATGTGTGTAAGTGTTTGAATTGCTAACTTATAATAACAATGATCTCGTTTTTAAGCTTAGTTTGGGGAACGTGAAACTTGAGGGTGATAAATCTTCGCAGCACCAAAAGCCCTAATGTAAGTCATCGATTTCTCTACAAGTTATTTCCATGTAGCTATTTTCAAAGAGAAAATGGTTTTCTATCCCTTTGTTATCTTTGAAGTTTTATTTCTTTAATTTTTGTTTAGTAGAATTGTAAATAAGGCCAAGGTTGATTAATTATGAGAAAAGTGTAAACTTGCTTTATCACTAAGCATTGCATGAGGGCATAGCAATGGTTAAGTGTAGGGGATTTGATAGGTGTGTAAACACCCATCCTTTTACCACTTAATTCGGGCTAAAACGAGACCAAAACACGTATTTAATATCATTTGTTTGGAATTATGCGTGGTTTTTGTGTTTATTGTGTTTTCAGAGCCAACCGGATAAATATTGAAGAAAACATGGGATTGCACGGGTTTTACTGAAGAAAAAGACTCAAGATAAAGTCTATTGTCCAAGAGATGCGAAAGATTTGAAGTCACTGGGCCTATTCGAAGATTTATCGAAGAAAAGGACCAAAGATGGAAGATTTATATAAGTCGAAGAAACTCAAGTCTATCAAAGGAAGAAATTAAAAGACGAGTTGAATTTAATCGACGACAAATCCCGAATCAGAATCGAAAACGGAAACTTTTCTGAAAAGACGAAAAGACACAAAGAACGGGAGAAAGCCCACTCACCAACCAAAGGAAACACCTATAAATAGGCCATCCCACACACATTTTTGGAGCTAGCTAGTTTTTCTTTCTTCCTCCTTTTCTTTCTCCTGGTTCGTTTAACACCATCACCACTAGGGTGATTGGTGATTTTTATTTTTAGTTCTTCAATCTTGTAATTTTAATCCTTGTTTCATCTTGTCAAAACATTAATCATCCAATTCAAAGTTCTTGTTTAATCTTTCATTTCATCTTGTTCATCTCCATTTTTATCTTCAAGTTCTTAAGTTTTATTTTTCTTGATTTGATCTTCAAAAGGTGTTTGGATTTGTGTTTTTATTAGTGGGATTTGTTGCTTATGATGTCTAAATGATTTGTGTTTAATTTGGTAAAATCTTTTTAAGTATTTGATTTGATTTTGGTTAAAATTCGTGTCCCGTGTTCTTCGCTATACAGTTTCTGTAACTGGGTTTCTGATCTTCCGAATCAAGACAAAAAGTTCCGAATGAGTCCTTCATTCGGAAACTTCCGAACCAAGCACTAAAGTTCCGAATCAAGAGAAAACTTCCGAATCAATCTTTCATCCGGAAAGTTCCGGATCAGTCATAAAGTTCCGGATCAGTCAATAAGTTCCGAACCAATCCTTCATTCGGAAGTTTCCAAACTTCCGAATCAACTCCCTTCATTCGGAAAGTTCCGGATGAGTATGTTCCGAATGAGTATGTTCCGGATGAGTGAATAGTATGTTCCGAATCAGTTAGTTCCGAATCAAGCATTAAAGTTCCGAATCAGTTAATTTTTGGGTATTTTAAAGATTACTGTTTTACTGTTGATGTTTTACTATTTTTCTGCTCATATTTCACTATTCACATGTTAACTTTAATTTTAATTTGAACTTTAAAATTTCAACCAAGTTTTTATTAATCTTAATTAAAGTAATTGCCTTTGATTTAAACTTCCATTTCCACTTTCTATTAGACTAGAAAACCCAACCCCTTTATTTAGTAACCAAGAACAATCATTCCACTTAAGACCTAGATCAATTCGAGAGGATATCGAGAGACTAAAATCTGAACCCATTGAAAATCAGTAAATCATGAATCAAGCCTTAATCTTCGAAGCTTTAAAGATCCAAAATTCGGTTTAGCGTGAGGATATACGTCTTTGGCTAATAAAACCACCGATGAGGTGGATAATAAAAGGCAAGGCAAGACCGAAGTCATAATAAAAGCTTCATGGCGAAGTTGAATAAAAGATGGAGGTAAACCAAAGATAATAAGGCCCTTCCGTTAGGGGGCATATAAAAGTCTTGGTAATAAGTCTCATGTTCAAAACCGTTATAAAACCGTGTTTATCGATTCTTCTTGTCAACTTAATTTTTTGACATCGTTGTCTATTAGGAGGGGTTATTGATTTGATGGTCTTGGTTACACCGTTAGGACTCTATTTTTAGACCTAAATCTCTATTATCGCATAAGTCAAACGATGTATCCTCGTGAAACATTTAAGACAAAATAAAATATAATAGATACAACTTAGGAATAATGGGAGGATAAGTACGTGATTAGGGCATATGAGTAGTGTTAGCATTACTAACTTATAATGACAATGATCTCGTTGCACGCTTGGCATGGAATTGGGGTGAAAATCGAGGACGATGAAATTATTTCTAACGAAGCATTCACGTGTTCTTATTCTATGAACCTAAACGTCCCATTTTGCGATGAAAATCATACATTATGTCTATAACACAAGTAGTAGTAATAGTAGTAGTGTAGCTAGTTTATCATTCAATAAAGTGAATAAAAATGAATTTTGGAGATGCTATGATACTTTATTCTAGCATTGCGTGAGGGCACGGTAATGGTTTAGTATGGGGGAGTGATGAGACTGCTTTTATACATAGTCTCATCGTCCAAATCGGGCTTAAAATACATAAAATATCATTAAAACTGCCAATTATATGCTCGTGTTTGTTGCTTGTGTATTATAGGTACGGATATTGAGGAAATGACAAAAAGATCACAAGAATCAATAAAAAACGAACACGAGAAACGAAGCCGCACAATGAACCGGGCCCAAGAATGGAATTTCCAAAAATGACCTTGAAGAATTGAAGATTGGCAAGAATGGTCCCTCAACTTTAGAAGACTTGTCATTTTATACCCCTGTAAATCCTCAAAATTACTTGTGGGTCCCTAAAATATCAAGTATTTGCATATTCAGCCCTTGAAGAATGAAGAAATTGCATTTGAAGTCCTTGATACAAGTTTAAAAACATGTTGTGCCAAAAGTGACAAGTGATGCAAAGTTGTTATAAGGAAAAATGAAGTTGTTGGCTGGTTTTTACAACATGAACAAAACAAGAAACATGGGGGGCCAAACTGTCCAGACATTAAACTCTCTCCCACCACTCATAAACTAACACGTCACCTTTAACCCGACCCTACCCTTTTACCCAACCCATTAACCCGTCCAAAACCCACAACCCACCACCACCAGGTTTATCAATAAACCTGGTCAAACAGTCAACCCTTTTTCCCACTAAACACAATATTTAAAAAACTTAAACCCCCAAACTGGATTAAACCACCCCTAATCCTCCCAATAACCCTAGTAATCCCAGGTGTAATTAACTTATAATCAAAGGGGTTTTTGTTAAGCTGCTCCAAATCTTTGATTAACCTCACCGACTACCCATCCCACACCCAAAACGTGAACCCAACACACCCATGTGTTGGGTAGGACCACCCCTGCAACGTCCCTTTCCTCCCAAACCCCAATACCAGACAAGATAAACGTCCATGATCCATTACTTGGTCCCCAATATCAAATGAACGTCTATGATCAACAAAAACAGCTGGCAACATCACATGGAGCCTTTTTGACCAGATTCTTCACCAAGCGACCAAGGGCTTTTCTGGAAAATCACCCATTAGGGATTATGACTTGTATTATTTTATTCATTGTTCTAGATAGTTCTGAGTAGTACTATATAATGAGACGTATGTGTCTCATTACTCTTGTTCCAGAATTTTTTTAGCTAAACCTTGTAATTCCTTTTTAATCAATATAAAAGTTGGTATTTGTTTGTAAATGTAATTCCTTTTTATAAATTAAAAGTTGGTAAATGTTTTGAGCTAGAATTCTGAGTTCCATTTATATTGTGTAAACACTTTGTGTTTTGAGTTTTCAAAAAAGGTTTTGAAAAGGTTTGATATTTTCATAAATCCAAGAATATTAAGAAGTGAAAGTGGATTGGTGTTCTTGTTTTTCTGAGGTTGATTTCTTGTTTAAAACGTGTTCAAAATTTCAAGGCTTGTTGTTTTAAGGTCTCAAAAAGATTTTTGAAGGAAAAAATCAGTTTTTACCATTTTTTGTACTAAGTTTACTGTATCAAAAGCCATAAGCTACAAGCTTATGGCATTTTGACACTTGGATATTTGTTGCTTGTTTGTTGTGGTGTGCAGGAAACAAGAAGGAGATAAGCTCCCATTTTTTATCCATCTCTTTTCATTTTTTGTACCAAGCAACCTCTACATAAGAAGCTCATTTAGTTCAGCACAAGCCCCAGCTTGTTAGAGATGGCATTGCAGCCATTGTGGGACCTGGATGTGGGTCCCACAAGGTAAATCTCTTGTACTTTGTTACAGTTTTCAATATTTCAGTTTTATGTGATTTTTAATGAGTTTGTGAAAATTTGCTTGTTTGTTTGTTTTATCTGCTTGATTAGGACTTAAATTGTTTGTTATGCATATTAGGAGTGTTTGAAATCAGTTTGGTTGAGATTTGTTAAGATTTGTTGTGTTAAATCATTTTCAGAAAGTTTAAAAGGGTGTTTGGATTTGGGTTTAAGGAGAGATTGGTGCAAGCTTTTGGGTTAAAACCAGTTTAGACTTGCTCAGTTGACATGGTTAGGGTATAAATGTTAGCTTGAATTAGTTTGGATAGGTTTTTAAACACATTTGCATGCTTAAAAATTGGGTATTATGGCATAAATCAGCAAAGTACCTTTTCTGCCTAAATTTTGTGGAAATTTGATCATTAAATTTGATAAGCTTCTAGATATTAGGTCATTTAAGGATTGTGTATTGCTTATATGTCATTTGGTTGGACTGAGTGCAAGAATTGAAGGTTTGAAATTCATCTTTGTGTATGTAATCAATTGTTACTGTTCATCAGAAACCATCTTGATTAATCAGTAACTTCTTGTGCAATTTGTGGTTGATTTTGTGTAAGGACTTGTGTTTTTTTCTTGTTTAATTGACTTCCCACAACCCAACTGGTTGTGGGAGTGCCCCCATTGTCCAAAGAAAAGCTCACAAAAGCTTTCCTAAGCTCAAACAGTCACCAGACCCAGAAAATACACTAGCAGTGCAAACAAATTTCCCACTGGTAGCACAAAAGTTAACCCTGCTACACTACAGGACAAAACCAAGCAAGTGTCACTATCAGATTTCTGAATTTTTTGTCTTTACTGCATTAATTTAGGAATTAGGGCTTCAAAATAGTTTCATTATTTTTCTTATTTAATTTTTGATTTTTCTGTTTAATTAGAATTTTTATTATTGTTCATTTAGTATTTTTTACAATTAATAGCTATTTTTAATTAACTTTTTAGTTTCTGTTTTTGTCTTTTAGTGACAAAAATACTTATTTTTCAGTTTAAAATTTTTTCTTATATCTAGAAAAACATTTTAAGATTTTTAGTTAAAAAAGTTTTTACTGTTCACTTTTTATTTATTTTTTAAAATTAATTTAGTTTAATTAGGGTTTTATTTATTATCTGTTTTGTCTTTTCTTTTTCAAACTTTTTCATTTTTCTACTGTTCATTAGAGTAAATTAGGATTTTCAAAATTGTTAAATTATTTTTGGCATTATTTTATTATTTTTTATAATTATTTTGGTTCAAAAGTAGATTTTAGTGATTTAAAAATAGAAAAATAATTTTTAAAATTTAGGAAAAATACTTTTTAGTCTTTAGATAATATAAGTAAGTTATTTGTTCAATAAAATAATATTTTGGATATTTTGATTAATGATATTTAATTTTAGGGCTTTAATTAGCATTTAAAATTGAATATTTAATTAATAAAAGGTTTTAAAATATTTTTATTGGATTTTTATTCTTATTTATATTATTTTAGACTTAGTTTAACGTTTAATTAAATTTTAGGGTTTAAATTTTTAATTTGTAGCTTTTTACGGTTTTACGTGAACGATCTTTTCGCCTTAGCTCGATCCGTCTTCGTAACCGTCATTCTCTCCTCACCCCATTTCTATTTTCTTTTCTCATAGCAATATAATCTCAAATCAAAATCAATTCATTACACAACGCACTTGCCTCCTTGGGAAACGAACTTGAACTCATTTGGTCATTAGTGCTCGGTTTTCCTAAACCGACACTTAACGCTTACCACTATTTTGCCTATTCCTTTTCCTAAAGGGTAGCAAAAACACTACATCACCATCCGAAGCATTGTCTATAACACGCCGGTTGTATCTTTGTTTCTCCATAGCAGATTCAAAACACAACATGAATTGGACAAGTGTGTTACCCGGATGGGAATAAATTTGGAAGAAAGAATTGCTACTTTCTGACCTGGAGGTGGTTTTCATCAAACCACACATAGGAACATCACTGAAATAACCTGGAATCCACCGATCTCTTATCTGGTACATATCAGAAAGCCATTTGTTGTCGTGCAAGTTGTACCGAGCTATTAGATCATCCCAACGTTGCTCAAATCGTTCACGACTAATGTATACATTCCATACAAGTTTGTTGAAATCTTTTCTAAAGTTAGAATTAGAATCGAGATCACCTAACACATGTATTAATTATTTTCTAAAATTAGAATCGAGATAACCTAACACGTGTGATAAAACTGAAAATGTATTAAAAGATACATACCTTTGCTGGTAGTTTTTATGTGATATGCCACATGCAAAGGCGATGTTGTGAATCGAGAAAAACTTTAAGAACAGCATTCCTTAATGCACCATCCTGGTCTGTTAAGGCAAATGGTGGCTGCTTCTTGTGAGTTTTTAAGAATGCCTCTAGCATCCAAGAAAACGTTTCAAAAGTTTCGTTGGATATCAACGCAGCAGCAAATGTTACAGACTTTTGGTTGTGGTCAATCCCAGTGAATGGCACAA
Source organism: Glebionis coronaria (assembly GCA_025667525.1). Taxonomy (NCBI): domain Eukaryota; kingdom Viridiplantae; phylum Streptophyta; class Magnoliopsida; order Asterales; family Asteraceae; genus Glebionis; species Glebionis coronaria. The sequence continues at coordinate 52,489 of JANFOE010002870.1, forward strand.
ACTTGTATCCGTACCTGTTTGTATAAATAAAACCGTAAATATAATATCATTGTACAATCTGTAAGTTATTAAAAAATGTGAACAAATAATTACTTACTTATTTGTGTGGAACGTAGCATCAAAAGAAACGACGTCACCAAATGCAACATAATTGCACTTCATAGTTTCGTCGGCCCAAAATAATCTGACCAACTCTTTCGATGGGGCCTTTGGTATTCAAATGAAAATTCGGGGACATGCTTTTTCCACTTTAGCATTTTGTCAACTAACATTTGAGCGTCCCTGTCTCCTATGAACGAATTCACTTTGGTCCTATAATTACGATACTGCGTGGAGGTTCCACGCATATTATCGTATCCACCAACCAAAGCAACTTTTATCCTATGAGCTACAGACGGACCGATACTTGTCATTGACGCACGATGTATAAAACCATAATCGTCAAACTGCAACTGGCGCCTAGATTTAGAAAGGTCCATATTGTTGACGTTAATAAGTTTGTGATTATGGTATTCTACAAACTCGTATAATTTGTACGTCTGTGTCCCTTGAATACATTTTAAACCAATCCTAGCAGGATATTTACAAGCCTGTGACGTTGTCCAACGTTTTTTTCTCTTATCGGTATTATCATCAACTTTTTCGGCCGAGTCAGTCAGAGTATTAACTTCTTTAGTCTTTCTTGGCTTACCAGCCCTGTTACATTCAATATTCCTATACGTAATTAGACCCTTCTTGTAAGTAATACCTGATTTCCTTATATTAAACCTGGCCTTTTCCGCATACACGTTATACATGTGGTAGGCATCGTCAAAAGTGTCAAAGAAATTGTTTTTCTTAGGTTTTTCGTCAATAGGGACATTGGGAATCCAGTAAGGTGTCCCTCTCGGACTAGGATGAAACTCGGGATCAAGTTCGTATACTTCAACGTCAGAATCATCTACATATTGCAAAAAAAAAATCTAAAAAATGCTTGTATGATAACATGTGTTTTACGTAATATAAAACCCTAACAAAAAACACTATAACATTTACAAAGATTTTACATTGCTGTTTATACATTATACTACAATTAAAACAGTAAATTCCCAAAAAAAAATTGTATGCAACAATTGTAATATATTACTTTTTTACATGCATGAAAAATAAAAACAATAAAATAAAAACATTATTGATCAAAAATAACATTAACGTGTAAAAAAAACAAAAAAATAATGATAACAAAACTTACTGTAATTTTCATCGTGTTCGGGTAACAATACAAGGCTATTCTCGTTATTTAGATCCATGGAATAAGAACACTGACCAATTTCATTTTGTGCCTCCATTAAAATTCGCCAGGAAAGAAACACAACGGTTAGGGTTTTTACGTTTCAATTAATTTGGAATTTTAGAATGTAAAAAATAAAAAGATTACGTGATATATGGAATGATTAAAAAAGATCGTGATATATATTAAATAGGCAAAAGAACGGATGCCAGTAAACAAAATGGGGAATTGTAAAATTCCAAAAATAACCTTTTATTTATAATATAAATTAAATAGTTTAAATTATATGTGTTGATTTGTGATTGGTCTAAATGGGTTCTGTAAGTTCTGTACCTATAATGGGGTTCTGCATATAACACTACACTATATATATATATATATATATATATATATATATATATATATATATATATATATATATATATATATATATATATATATATATATATATATATTTATATATATATATATATATATATATATATATGTGTGTGTGTGTGTGTGTGTGTGTGCGCGCGCGCGCGCGTGTGTGTGTGTGTCAAGTTCAATCCGAAAACTAAATTCGGTTCGGTTTTGACGAATACAGTGCGATTCGGTTGTTTTTAGTTTGGTCGGGTTTAGTTCGAGTTCAATTTTCGGTTTACTTGGTTTACTTAGTTTTCTGCACTTAGGATAGAAAACTTCATATCATATTGAATTGGATTTCTTTATTCAAGTAATGACAAGCCTCTTCAAAGATAAATAATAGGGTATTGATTGATATTAGTTATATTCACAAACTCAAATAGAATTACAACCAACTTAACTAGGGTTATAAATGAACTGAACGTTCAACGGACCGTTCGTCGATCGTTTGGCAAAAAAACTTGTTTATGTTCGTTTATTTAATAAATGAACAAACATGAACAAGATTTTTGGTCCGTTTAGTTAAACGAACGACCATGAACAACTGCTTCGTTCGTTTATTTGTGTTCGCGAACGATCGATTATTCTCGTTCGATTAAGTTCAATGTGTGCGTTCTTTTGTACTCATCTCAAAAATTAAAAAGAAGTTAATAAATAATATTTCGAGTATTTCAAAGATCTCTAACAATAATATAAATTATGAGTTGATATCCATGTAAATCCTAAAATACCATAAACTCAATCAACCAATCACAATCACCCATTTTTTTAAAAACACACTTCTCACCACTTTGTTAAAAATTAAATATCTCACAAACGATAAATCGTCAAACGGAAAATAATATACCATTGCAACGAGAATTAAATCATCTTTCTATCGAGGGCACATGTATATACTTTCGACGAACTTTTTTTTCGATTTTTTTTCTTAAGTCATGTATGAGAAAAACATATATCATTCGTTCACAAATCATATATGATTCATATCACGAATCATATATAATCTTTGAAAATCATATATGATTCGTGATACGAATCATATATGATTTTCTATGACGTGGCTTAAGAAAAACAATCGAAAAAAAGTTCGTCGAAAGTATATACATGTGTCCCTCGATAGATAGATGGTTTAATTCTCGTCGTGATGGTATGTTTCATTTTGCGTAACGATTAATGGTTTGTGATATATTTAATTTTTTAAAAATATGTGTTTTTGTTAGATGAAAAAAATGAGTGGCTGAGATTGATTGTTGGGGTTTATGTTAAAAGAAAGGTCTACATAAAACTTTTTCCTATAAACTATATATTAAGTATTTCAAAAACTATATGAATCTTTAAAGTAAAAATTTTAGTTTAATGCTAGTTTACGTCTATATATGATTGTTTGTTTAACTAATTAATAAACGCACATAAACAAACATGAAAATGTCAAATCTAAATAAACGAACATGAAGAAAAATATTGGTCCGATTACACGTTCACGTTCATTTATTTGTTCGACTAAGATTAAATAAACGAGCATGAACATGCCTTCGTTCGTGTTCGTCCGATTCGTTTACAGCCCTAAACTTAAACCATATTCATCCCAGACTTGTTTTCACCCGTTACCCGATCCGTCCATTTTGTCATTTGTCACCACTAACAGTGACCAATAGTTGTTTGCTTGTTGCCCCAAAGGCTTGCCACGTTTATAGGCGTGGGTTCAGAATACAAGAGATACCGTCTAAAACAGAATGAAGAAACAAAAAACGACTTTGTATATCTATACTTTATCTATAAAGGGTGCATATACACATCCTAATTCTAAACCTAACTCTAAACCTAACTCCAAACCAAAAATTAAGATAAACATCTTAATAACCGTTAGATCATTTTTTAATTCAAACCTAACTTCAAATTTTGACCATCTATTTCTTTTGTAACAAACTTTTGTAACAACTTCTTAAAAACTTATTAAAAACTCATTTTTATTTTTAAATTGAAATATCTTTTAACTCATTTATTTTTTTTATAATCTAATTTCACCATATTTTTTAAAATTTTATTCTCTTTAATTCAACATCCATTTTGATATATTTACAAATCTTTTGTTTTTTTTTCATTTTTACCGATTTTATTTATTTTAATTCAACTTTTTTACATTTTAATGTTAATTCGATTGTTAAAAATCGTCACTTATTACCCGTCGCTGCATTGCGCGAGCGGGTACCATGCTAGTAGTATAAAAGAGACGGACAGTTCAGAACTTTAATACAGTAATATTGTACAATCAAATGCTGTAAATAAGATCTCACAAACAGAGTAGTCGTGTATCAACCATTTATAGAGGTTTAATCTTCTTTGCAGAATCAATTATGCTTCGGGTCATCTCAGGGTGTTTGACATTTATTAATAGATTCTCAAGTTGATTATAAGCCTCGGGTGAAGTAAAATCCGTGCAGGCCTCTGAATTGAGGGCAAATATAACTTCATTGACATCCTCTTCAAGCTGAAGGGAGAAAATTTTGCTGAAAACCTGAATCAAGTAAATAACAACTATGTTAACAGATCCAAAGTTCAGAAACACATACTTGGTTAAACAGGTTAGAAAACATCAGGGAATTGACTATATAAGAGCCAGAACGCATTTTACTTACTAGATTGTTACCCACGCAAAGCAGCGGTGTTACTTTTTTTTCAAATTTATTTTAGTTGATTCGAGATTCGAACGTTTAAGGATATATGTTACATTCTAAAAAAGAGTTGTAACAATATCTTATTTTAAAAAAAACACTAAAGGTTTGAGATATTTGTCCACTTACTAAGGCTTTACATAAATTATGTTTAGGTAGACTCAAATCCATAAATTAACGGTGTATCATCTAACATTTACCAATAATAATAAAAAAAACCACAATCCTATCCGATGAATATAAATAATAGTTAAAAATCAATCCTACGACCACAAGTTCATACATCTATCAACTTGGCAATGGTACATCCTAATGTGCGTGACGAATAATAAATTTTATTAGACAAACACTAAGTTTTATCCACATTCGTTCAATTACTAATTAAACAAACTTTTAATAGAACGGTACGTAAAATAAAATGTCCACTGAACGACTTTAATGTAAAAATAATATAAATATTTGATTTTTGTAAAATTATATTTTTTTGTCTTTGAATTTGAATTTACATAATTTTATTTCACACATAGTTTAAAAAAAATATAAATATATTGAATCATACATAAAACTAAAAGCTTTTATAAACAAAAAAAACTATCCTACATTTTAGCAATATTGCTTTTTTAAGTTAAATAAACAATAAACAATAAAAAAATTGTGATGGAGACTTATCGAAGAAAACACGTCAGTATGCACCGCCTACTAAAAAATGAAGAGGGCAAAAGCTTCCATTGTACATTATCTCCCCATCTTTTCCATCTTCCCCATCTTTTTCATTTCCATCAAAAAAACAAATCTCACCTCTTAGCACTTTCAATGCATAAAAAAATCACAAAAATTTGCATTCGGTCGCCAACAATCGTAGCTCCGCCCGGCTGAGGACGACGGTAGGGAGGACGACAGTGGGGAGGAAGACGGTGATGAGAACGACGGTGGTAAAGACAGAGGTGGTTATGAGGACACTAACACCGATCTTTCTATAACAAGTAAATGTAGGTGTCTGAAAATTCAAACTTTCTAATTTTAGAATAGTCCCAAATGCTTTATAATGTAGTATAGATAGTAGGTTGATTTAGGTTATAAACACAAAAAAGATTATCTAAAAAGAAATCAGGTCAAAGGGGGTCAAGGTTCATAAAGTTTGATAGTAGCCTAAAGTGAAATTATATTAATTACAGCCTCCTTTATCATCAAAAAATAAAAATTATAAGTCATAATATAGTTTTTTGACTCATCTTCTAGCATACGAACTATATTTAACTAGGACATGTTTGTGGGTTGACCATACCCATTTTGACCCTTACCCAATCCGTCCATTTTGCCACCTTTGATAGCAACTCAAGTAAAGAAAAGAATTTCATTCATCGATGTGACTTTAGGGCATTTTAACAGATATCATTGACCTACTGAAGGGGTCCTTTTAAAAAAAAAGTTCTATCTTGCACTAATCAGGGTATTATTTGTTTTCTAATTAACAGGAAATATGATCAAGAAGACAATGAACCTATCCCATACTAGGCTCGTATCGGTTCATAAGTCCCAAGTGTAGAACTCGCTCAAAAAGCTAGCTTGTTTGAGGAGGGGACACCTAGACTTTATAAACTATCAACAATCCTATACTCGGCCGATGTGGGATCATAACAATACCCCACGCTTTGAACAGCCAACGTCCTTGTTGGTCACGGCTGGCACCCCTCTTTGGGTCCACAAGCCACCACTCCGAGCTCGTTGGTCACGGTTGGCACCCTTCTTTTTCCGGGTCCAAGCCACCACTCCATAGGCCACCACTCCGAGTGTTGGAACCTCGAAAGGTAGGGCTAGCTCTGATACCAATTGATACGAACCTATCCCATACCAGGCTCGTATCGGTTCATAAGTCCAAGTGTAAAACTCGCTCAAAAAGCTAGCTTGTTTGAGGAGGGATATCAACAAACCCCATACTCGGCCGATGTGGGATCATAACAATACCCCACGCTTCGAACAGCCAACGTCCTTGTTGGTCACGGCTGGCACCCCTCTTTGGGTCCACAAGTCACCACTCCGAGCTCGTTGGTCACGGTTGGCACCCTTCTTTTTCTGGGTCCAAGCTACCACTCCATAGGCCACCACTCCGAGTGTTGGAACCTCGAAAGGTAGGGCTAGTTCTGATACCAATTGATACGAACCTATCCCATACTAGGCTCGTATCGGTTCATAAGTCCAAGTGTAGAAATCGCTCAAAAAACTAGCTTGTTTGAGGAGGGGACACCTAGACATTATAAACTATCAACCAATCCCATACTTGGCCGATGTGGGATCGTAACACAAAGTCATAAATAATGGACTATTGTTGAGTAGTCGTGTGCAGGCAAAATACATTTGATAACAGGTTCTTCCCCATTGGTGTCATTAGTCACGTAGTTGATGTGTAATTCGTTTGGCATGTCTTTCGAATAGGTTGTTCAAGCTCATGCTTGAGGTTAATGTGACACTCAGTCACATTCCATTGTACTTATCGGAGTTCGGGTGATAAATATATTTTACCGGGGTAATCATTCCCCTTTACCCAAAAAAAAAAACAGGTTCTTACCAGTTTCATTCTCGATATGACCATTTCTTTGATGGCAGGTGATCGGGATACCAGATTGATAACAAAAAGACCTTCCTCAGATAGAGAAGTTTTAACCAATTTGAGAAATGACTCTTCAACAAAGTCTGCAGCAGGACATGTCATTCCAGAGCTGCAATATAGGTGAAAGATCAAACTATAAACCGTGACTATGACCCAAAAAGCATTTATAAATGTAGAATTTAGCATCAGAGCAATATTAACCTTGAATCTGGGGAGTCCACGTCCACTATGAGTATGTCCACTTTTGTGGAAGCATCTCCCACAAACTTGATCCCATCAGTGACATGTACCTGACATGACAAAAAATATAATGAAAGATGGTTTTGGTCTAATACACAGAATTACGACCAAGAGAATATTTCCGATGTACAAGAGTTGAGTAAATCGGATACAGCAATTAGTTAATTACCTTTAGGCGTTCATCTTCGGTGAAACCAAAATAGCCTCTAGCAAGATCGACAACAATTGGGTCCAACTCAGCAGCCTGGAGTATCAGAAGTAGTAAAGTGAGAAATGTTGCAAATAGTTATGTCAAGACTCTAGACACATACTGGGACAACTAATATAGCACAAAGCATCAATTACCTCAACTTCTAGAAATGGAATGGATCCATGAAGAAACATTGGAAGTAGCCCAGCACCAAGACCAATTACAACTGTGCTAACCTAGAAAATAGAAAAGTTTCCTTTTAGCTTTGTAAATTAGAAATGAAAGTCATCCACAGTAATTTTACAACCAGCGTGATACAAGATTGCAGTTTCCTAGTCTTGGCATATTTTCTGAAGGTATCAATTTCGAATTAGTGTTTTTTTATTATCTAAAATGAGGCAATTTAAAAACCAAAAAGGAATGAGTTGAACCGGTTGAAAGTCACTTAAAGTCTATTTTTAATGCATTACAAAATATACAATCTCATAAGACTATTTATTTAAATAACCAGATTATTTTTCTAACAATTATGTTTTATGTAATCAGAATTAATTCACTAAACAAATTAACAGTAAAAAAGTATTTAAAAAACTCTGTGCAGTCAACCCTTGCCCGCTGCCCAGTACCCAGTCTGTGAGCACCCATAAAAAAAGATACATTTCAACCTAAACCATTATGACGCATTTGACCTGTTGACTAATTCGTCCACCTTTGCAACTCTATGAATGTGAATGACTAGGAACTTCATAGAAAAATTTTAACTGAGAAAACGTAAACACAAGTATACTTACTGTTCCTCCAAAAGATGCTATTCTTTCCAGGTATGAAGAGATCAGCATTAACCCAGATACAATCCCAGAATGATAAGAACTTGCCAAGTAGCCATGATCAACACAAAGGCCATTGCTTGAATCTACTACTGGGACATTAGAAACGCTACTTTTCTGGCTCCCTTTTATCACTGACTTATTATTTCCTTTTTCAACAGCAGTTTTTTGAGATTCTTCACTTGTCAGCAAACCTTCGGATTGTATCAAGTATTCTGATCTTTCAAAAGTTAACCGGCGAAACATAAGATCCTTGGAAGGAAATAATTGACCAAGTTCACCATCAACCTTTTCATATACCACATCATCAACAACTATTTGACCAGTCAACTCAGATGTGGCCTGTTAAACAAAACCAACAAACTTGGCTCAAATCACAAAAAGAAATATATCATGTTGAAACAACGTAAGATTCTGCAAATGACTTCTAAAAAGGGGTCAAATACCTGATGAACAACTTTCCTCTCCTTGATCCCATCACTCGCTGCCATGAATCTACGCAAAATTTTAATCCCAACAAAATATTAGTACAGATAAAAAAATATTATTTTAAATAAAACGCGAAAACTAAGAATGTTATTAAAACAACGTACGGAATTTGAGCACCATCCGTAATTTTTGCAGGTGCTAATTGCGTAATAAGAGGAGAAAGATCCTTCTAGAGAAAGAAAATAAGAAAGAAACACGAAGTTTTCAGTTAATAATCATGGATAAACATGTGACAATGTGCCCGAACCAATAATGATTTAACAAAGACGCACCTGTAAATCTTCACTGCTGGTACCAGTATGGCTGGAATCTAAGAAAACCTACAATGAATGGAGAATGGTTTATTTTGTGCATTTAAGTTAATCAAATATTTTTTGAGAGAAGTTGCGTGGTTGCAATTTGCAAAAATAGTTACCATTATAAGCCGAGCTGACTTTGAACTCTCGACAACCATCCATTGTCCTTCTTCTGAAGAGAAGAGCCATTCATGAGTCCGAGTCTGAAATTTATAATATAGTTACACAATTTTACAATAAATAATATACAACTGATTGCTGACATTTTAGGGATTGTACAACCCCAAACTATAAATAAATGCAACAAGACCACGACTTTAATAAGTGTAAGCAAGTTAAATGGATGACTAACCTTGGGTACAAGAAAAACCCCACAATTATATATGAACTCATCATCAGTTTGATTAGCATCAAGAAGTACAGATTTGTAGCAGAAGTGGGACTGTCCAGGTTCACCTAAAGTGACTTCTACCCGACGACCTGGGCTAAGTTCTGATAAATTCCCTTTGACTCCAATTTTAAGGTCTTCAAGTGAATACACTATATCATTACCATCAGAGCACTTTGTTCGAAAGTTGTTCTCAGTTTCGAGTGCTTCAAATATTCCCCAAGCCTATAGATAAATGGCAAGTTTACATAATGTCATGACTGAAATATATTTGTATGTCCCATAGAAAGAGAAGTATAAATCCAATAGATCCATGTACCTGATCACCACTGCCAACTGTATCTTGATTAAAAGACGCAAGTATTGTCTGCAAAATAGTGGGACTTGTTTTCTCAGCAACCACCATGAAAGTTCTCAAAGTCGGCCTTTTAGATGATTTTAGAGGCAATAAATGAAGAGTGAGCTTCCATCCATACCGAAATTTAGGGAAAAGCGTGCCTTAGATGACATGAAGAATAATGTAGTTTTAGCAAAACGAAAGTTCGTTAAACATATTATTCAACTCCAAGAACAAATCTATATGAAAGAATACCTAAAACATGAGATTCTCCGAGGGTTAGACAAATAAATTTACCCCCTTCTTTTAGAACTCGTTTTACCTGGTAACACACAGCACCCATTATTTAGTTGAACATAATCACTTAGCTGAAATTTGTTTTTTTTAACACGCAGAACAAAGAGAATTTATTATTTACAAAGTGTACTCAAAATTGACTTTTATAGACCTCTGATACGTATTGGTTCCCTAACGTAGGACCAAGCTCAGGCTCCATTAAAGCATCTAAACCTCCTTTATCAAGAACAGCATCAAATGACTTATCTGCAAACTGAGAACGACCACAATCAGAGAAGAGATGGTAGGACAAACTAATAAACAGGAATAAAAAAGACAGATCACGTCAAAAAGTTGATTTGTTATTGGCAATTTAACATAGCATTCTTTCAGCTAAAATATGGACCTCGTGGATATTTTTATAAAGATGTCATGGCCAGCTAGTTTCACGAGTAGCAAATTCTAATGTTGCCTATCCTAGAATATTATTGACCAAAGAAGTTCTCCTCAATATATTTGACTTCATACTCTTGAGATGCACATATAACATCATTATTTCATATGTAGTTCTGGATTACTCCTGCATCAAAATAATTCCTCACGCCCAAAAGTTACGAGGCAAGTTAGAAGATAGAAAAAGAGGCTAAAAAAATAAACTTATACATATACAGAGGTCAGAGAAAGATGCTGAAGAACAACATTCGTAAGAAACGATAAACTGAAAAGAATCTTATCTATTGAGTATTTGTTTTGTTTAAGAACGTTACAGAAATACGATGATGAACGAATTGGGCCAACGGCTAAACTAGAAACTGAAAACATTAATTTAAAACATAAAGTGATAACACAAGACATGCTTCTTTGATTAATTATGATTAATCAATGTCTAAAAAGGTTTTTACGAGTAGTTAACTACCATCGGGTTAGATGCAGACCACAATTGTATGTCATCAACACAAGAGAATAACACAATGAAGTCGACAGAGCAGTATGAGATAGAAGTATGAATATAGAACCAGAAAACAGAAGCTTTCCGGGATTAATTTGTTTTAGCAAAGCTCTATTGAAAGATACTTTAGGAAACCATATAGTAAGCGGAAATCCCCCAAGGTGTTGTAATTCGATTCACTACTTGAGAGTTTGATTTCTACATATATGAAGCCCCTCCCAAAAGAAGATATACACTAAATCGTTCCCTTTTAACACATGTCAACAACACAGAAAATGGTTCTAAAAACAAGTTATACCTGCATACAAGTCATATCCATAACCCGCCAACGCATAACGGGCCTATCGCGAACATTCCTCTTCAACATATCAGCAATAACAACTTTAGAAAAATCAATATTAGTAATAGAAAGGAAGCCTTGATCGTAGAGCTGTTCAGACAGCCTAGAATTCCCACAACCAGGTACAAGAATCTGAACATCAGACAATGAAAATGACCCGGTTGAAGAAAGATTAGTCAGTAAAAGGTGTCTGAGCTGGGGCCACTCAGCATACCATTCAAAAGGCTCATCTTTGCCTTTTATACTAAAGAATTTGTCCCAGTTTTCTTTGCTTGTGAAGTCTTCGAGTGTGCTTAGAAGATCTGCTTCTTCTTGTTGCTGCTGCTGCTCCACTTTCTTCTTTTGCTTACCCATTTTTTTTATTTCTGTTCAAGTTCAACCCTGCCTGTTTTTTCAAGGGTTTTAGGTTACTATATATTTTACTTGTTGGGCTCAAATAATAGATCGTAAAAGGTTGCACCAGGTCGTTTCTATTACGATCTATTTGTCCCGACAAAACTACCTAATACGACCTAATTTAATTTTTTTTAATTTTTTTATTTAATAAAAAAATATTTTATTCAATAAAAAACATTACATTAAACAAAAAACATTAAAAAAATATTACATAAAATAAGACATAAAAAAAGAAGACATAAAAACCATCATCTTTTAGGCTAGGCACAACGCTAATAGGTCGCGACCTAGTTTTTTCGGTCGGCGACCTAGTGCGACCTATTTGCCACAACCCGGCGACCTAGTGCGACCTAGTAAAAATTTTTTTTTTTTTTTTTTTAAAATCAATATTTTTTCTTTATAAATACCATATTTTCACACACAGTTATTTCATACACAACTCAACACACAACTCTGTTTTTTCACACACACATTCAGAAATCAAAAATGGCATGCTCATTCCCACATACCGAAGCCGAGATTAAGGCTATAGTTAACAGACAAATACTTCAACAACAACGCCGTTTCGAGCAGCTTACGAAGTTAGGTGATGATTTCGATGCTGCGTCCGAAGAGAATAGGGAATTGAGCTCGGCATGTAAGAAATGCCGTGATCTCTCCCCACAGGAGCGTCAGTTTATCGACACGTATTTTAGTAAGCAAGCTGAATTGGATTTCAGCCTCCGGAGATCTTGCGCAAGAAAGGCGACAAAATTTGAGGCCAGAATTGAAGAAAATACTAAATGGTTGAATAACTTTGGTTCTTCGTCCCGATATCAAACAACACATATCGGTCCTTCGTCGCAACAACAACGAATAAGAAATGAGTCGCCCGATCTACCCTTTCCAATTCCAAACCTCACAGATGGCAGAATGACTGACATTGAGGTGTATCAAGAATACCTAGATCAAAAAGTGTTGAGACAAATGCAGGAAGAAGAAGAAAGGGAAAGAAGGGAGCGGGAGGCACAACGCATGGCGGAAGAAGATGAAGAAGAAACATTGCGTTGGGAGTTTCCTTGTGGTCTGTTATCGGATTCGGATCCGGGAACTGATTAATCGTATTATGTAATTTTATTTTTAGTATCGTATTGCATTTCCTATTGTATTTCAGTATTTTCAAGTTTTATTAGTATTGAATAAAATTTTAACTTTCAAATACAAGATTTTTACATTTCTTTTTACAGTATATAGTATTAATTATATAATAAATATATAGTATATATTTTTTTTTTTAAACAAACAAACCAATTTTTTTTTTTTTACACAAAAACATGCACACACGAAATAAGTCGCGACTAAGGTCGATTTGCCCTCGATCGGCTCCGGCGACCGAATCGCCGCAACGCGACGATTCGGTCGCGACCGACTGGCGATCGACAAATATCCGTCGCGTTGCGCCTAGCCTTAGCCGCCGCAGACGGCCGCCGGCTACACGTCGAAGGTTCGGAGGGCTACCAATAAACTTAAACCTCCTTCAATTATCATGTTCAATTCTAAAAACAAATCAAATTTATTTCCTAGATCTAGTTTTCTTTTCCACAATGGTGGATATTCCTACAAAGTGACTCGCACCTACATGGTCGTTTCCATCTCCGTACCTATATCTATGGATCTATGTTACTGCCCCCCAATCAACCACGACAATGGCAAGCATATTTTCTTGGGTTCGGGAGTTCGGTTTTGGGAGGTTGTGTCTGTTGATTTCTTTTGTGGGTATCACCGTTTTCATCTATGGATCTATGTTACTGCCCCCCAATCAATCACGACAATGGCAAACATATTTTCTTCGGATGAGAAAGATACAAGGTCTTCGGTGATGTTTTTGATTTTGTTTTAAATTGGATATGTAATAGTTTGGTTAGGAATAAGCTTTATTGATGTAATTTCTACTTAATAACACTCTAATGCGATTGCACTTTATTAAAAAAAAAATATAACGAAACATAATAATACTAATAATAAATAATAAAACTTAAAAACTTAAATTCCTGGATTATCAAAGTGTGGCATTTAAATAGTGCATCATGCGGGACTTTGTTTCAAAATTTTCTAACATTCATAGTATTCAAAATCCACATGACGAAGAGTGCGATATTCAAGTGCGGCTTTTTGATAAAGAGTGTCTTCTGAAGTCCCAAACGGATGCCTACGTACGATGTTACCGTAAATCGCAGTAAATTGATAAACTTTAGGACGAATCGCACATTTTCATTTGTTTATAACTGAGTCGTAACCTCTTTTTCTCACCCGTTTTGAAATAAAAGAAGTCAAGTACCTCCGACCAAAACCCTTTCGACTTATGATGTCGACCTGGACGAAAATTCTCCGTAACATGTACCCAAGCTTGACACAAAGCTATCGCCTCCTCGGTAGTCCACGAAATTTGAGAACTCATTATTTTATATGGTATAAAAATTGAAGTTTGAACAATTATAAGTTTAATGTATGTGAAAAATGGTTGAATAAATGAGGTTTTTATATGGATAAAAGGTTAAATTTAAAAAAAATTTGAAAATAACGGCTAGTATTTGAATTTCAGCCCAAGCAACTCGATCGTAGGCACGACCCATTTGGTAAATAAAAATCACATGACTCGGTCGCCACAACAGGACGACCGAGTGAGGTCTCGGTCGCGACCAAACAAAATATCGCCTTTACGGGTAACCTAATATACTAAAAAAATTTACTTGCTTGCTCTTGCTTGGGTCTAATAAACTATGTTGAGTGGTGTGGTGGTGAATATTTTTCTTCGTGTTACGAAAAAGTTACACATAGACTCATTATTTAGTGTAAACTCGACTAATTAATTTTAGTCATTTTTTTATTTAACAAAAATTAATTTTAATATTTGTGCACACATAGAATTTAAACATAAATAATAATCTAAATAATAATAATGTTATTATAATTTTAAATAAATTATGTATTTTTAAAAAAAATTATATATTTAATTATGGTTTTTTTTACTTTGCTTCGTGTAAAGTAATATAAGTCTAATTCAGTTATTACATTTTAAATTTAGACTCTTTTTGCTCTTCGTATTTTTATTTGTAATAGTTAGATCTTGATTATTAGTAAACCAAATGAATCAACCGTGCATGCACGCAATTTGAATGGATACGATACGGGATTTTTTTTTTAATTTAAATATCGTGACAATTCATAAATTCATAATTTCTTAGTTTTTAATATTTTCAATAAAATTATATTAACTTTTTTAATAATTAAATAGTTACAACATTCATGTACACACGGTTTTACATAAAATTTTCATTATCTATTAATATCGATTCATATTTTGTATAGATTTTTCTTAAATGGGGGATCTGTCTTTATTTATCTAATATTTTGTTATCCTGTTTTAGACATTATTTTTTATTGGTAACATATAATGACATTGAAAAATATGTGTCAATGTATTATGTAATATTGTAACACCCCATTTTGATAATGGAATGTCACGCGTAATTATGGCGTGTCATCAAAGCATACAAGGATAAATGTCTAAACATCACATGACCATAAAAGGAAAATACCGGAATCAAACATCTGTAGTCCAAAAGTAAAGCTCATCACACACAAACATAAGTATTGTAAAGGAAAAGACTAAACAATGTCCATAGCAAGTGTATCAAAGTAAAGATAATGCATAAAGTAAAGAAAGGCTAGAAAGCTTCCAGTCCATATGCACGTACGCTTAAAGTCTACGAGCGTCCCTGAGTACCTGCCGTTTTGGGAACATAGAAAAGAAAAATGGCCGAGCAATACGCTCAGTGCACGGATGTACAATAAAGCATGAATAGGATAAGCATATAACATATAACAGCGGAAGAAACTAAGTCCCGAATAACCTGGTTAAGTCTTGATAAAACTGGTTTTATAGTTTGAAAAGCCTTATGTTTATCTTATAAAAATTGTTTAACATATTCTACCATTAGCCAATATAGGTCATGAAAATCCACCGTGCATGAATACTTGGAGGAGTGACCTCATCATGCAAATTAGAGGGGCTGCCTCTAATTTAATATACTAGTTTTGGGTAGGAGGGATCAACTCCTTGTGAAGGATGCAAGGCACACACCACATTCACACTGAGTAATCTGCTGAAAACATGTAACTAGGATGCACCCATACGCCCCACATGATAAATATAATAATATGGCCAAAAGCTAAAGGGACGCCACGAGCAATCACTCCGCCGTGGTGAAGTCATAACATCAGTGCCTCTAATGTTACGGTTATGGTACCTCCATAACTAGGTGAAACTGGTCATGCATGTATATGGCTATAGGTATTCTAAATTAAACATAAACAAATCAAACATATAAACTTATACTACGGGAAAACATTTGGCTGCATACGGGGAATCCTAATAAGGAAAGAATGTCCATACTGAAAGGACGGGAATCCGTGTAGGATATGTAAATCTTGCTTATGTTTTAGAGAGAGAAAGAGATAGAGAGATGGTGAGAACACACACACTTAGAGAGAGAAAGTGAAAGAAAAAAACACTTTTCAACTATGTGTAAAATGAAGAACCACACTACCCTCTCCATTAAAGGAGAGGGTTTATATACCCAAGCCCTTGTCATGGGCTTGGGCTTACATTTGGGTCGGCCTACACATGTTGTAGGCTAGGCTTTGGTTTGTTTGTTAAATAAAGATAAGTAACTAAACTACGAGCTATTACATGGACTATTGTTGGAGTGACCGATCCTTCTTAATACGTAAAACGTATTTCCAACAATCTCCCCCTAAGGGAGGTCATTCCAAACAAGGGCATTACCCAAGTTATAATAATAAGATAAACCTAGCATACTATGCTTGTCTTGAGCTCGTAGTCTTCGTCTTTCTTTTTCTTTTTTCTTTTCTGGTGAACATGTTGATGTGATCTTTGATATCAATCTTGAGAATTAAGCTCATGCCTTGATCTCTTGCATCCATTACTTGTGATCTTCGCCTCTTCGTGACACCATGTCCCACATACTTATACCTTCGTAATTCTTGAAAGCTTCAGAGTTCGATGCAGCGGAAGACTTAACTTTTAGGCTTTCTTGAATTAGATGAGGTATTAAGTGCATCAAGTATAAGCATGCGGGGACGACTTCTTCTTGGATCCCGCAACGCCACCGTCTTCAAATGTCGCAACATAAGTAGACACGAACGAAATGGCTTTGAACATTTCATTCTAATTCGGTAGCATTTTACCTCCGGTCGGTGAAGACCGTTGGACGATATAAAATATCGTACTTGTGGCAGGTAGATTTAATTAAAAATCTCCTTGACAAGATTTCGCGGGTAAACCCGTTCTCTTTACTCGACCGTCCAAAGCTGACTGCGAACGTAAAGAGTGAATCATTTGGATAAAATTATCCGCATGATTGAAGCCGTCAATTCTGATTCCTGGAACAAGTTTGATTCATTAAAGAATCGCACCATCGTTGCTTTCCAGTTGTCACGAGCTTGATTCGTATAGAATCTTGAAGTTACCTACCAAGTGTTGTTTGAGGTTAACACTAGAAGGATTTCCACTCATCACCATGAACACTAAGGTATCACTCTAAGTGTTCTGGCAAGATCACTAAGATATTGCGTAGAGGCCTGGAACGTGTTTAAATTCAGTTAAGAATTAAACCACTGTCCAGTTATCACAAGTTTGATTCATAAAGAATCGCACAAGTCACCTACCATGAGCTTTTTAATGTTCGCTCAAGAAGGATTTCCATCTTCATTGTAAATACTTTCGTATTATTCGGATGTTCAGGCAAGTTCACGAAGATTTTGCGTAGGACTCTTAAGATCTTTCTTACTTTTCACAGTGTGTGAAGAAGCAAGGAAATATGAAAGTGTGTCCTAATGAGATATTTGATGATCTCAAATGGCTCTAGACTCAATCGTGCATTTTGGATTTTTAGTAATCGGAGGCTGGAGAGGAGTGCCACCATTTCAATACCAATTTATTCGGAGTGAATAAATCAATAGATAACGTGTTGTCTCCGTGTGATTAAAACAAATATCTTTTAAGAGATATATGAGTTAGCTGGGATGGGTTGTGCATTGCATCACTGGGTCCATGATGTCTATCTTCAATATCGAGCATCATTCAAATGATCTCAATAGCATATGTATTGACCCGGTTTCTGCCTAGGTTGTAAGGAGGGCTTCTTTCTTTACACCCTTTATCTTTACAATTCTTTTTCATTCTTCAACCCCTTCAATGCTTACCAATACGTCATAACTAGCACCTTGTTGTGATTGTTCCAGTGCTAACTTAAGTACTTGGTCGGCATTCAGCTACGTTCACAATCTTTCTCCGTCTTTCCTAAGGACTACTATTTCTAGCTATGGAATGTCCTTGGGAAGATTCATCCGGTTCTAGAAGAATCATTGGACTTAACCTATCCTACCATCCTTATGTCACCACAATCTTCATCGTCGTAAAATAAATGGGTTTTGGGTAAGTATATGTCACCATGAAAATCCATTTTGATATGCAAATCCGTTTTGCTCCCCCTTAACATATGCCACGATAT
Source organism: Glebionis coronaria (assembly GCA_025667525.1). Classification (NCBI taxonomy): domain Eukaryota; kingdom Viridiplantae; phylum Streptophyta; class Magnoliopsida; order Asterales; family Asteraceae; genus Glebionis; species Glebionis coronaria. The sequence continues at coordinate 70,747 of JANFOE010002870.1, forward strand.
TCGAAAACATTTCGCATATGTCGGGATGAGCCAGCACATTAAATCAAACCATTTGTGATAATATCCCATATTAAATCACATTTTCTCCCCCATATTAAAAATATTAACCCAATCGATGTTTTTAATATCAATTGATTTAATGAAGTTTTAACAAAGGTTTTGGGAAGAAAAATGCAAGTCCATTTTATCTTCATGATATCAAATGTATGAGATATGATACCGATTTGTAGCATGATCACATATTCACCATATTAGAAAAAAATTGACAAGGTTGGACCTAATAGATGAGAACTCATATGATATGATCAAATGGTTCTTGTTAGCATATGTTGGTCGCCTCGTCACGTCTGAAGTCATTGCTTGACACCACATGTACGATTGGTATTGAAGTCTTGACACCAACTTGTGAACTTGGCACGTTCGGCATCGAAGATTCTGAATGCTTGACAATTGCTCCCCCTCAATTGTTGACCTGTGTTCTATTAAAAGAGTTGTAGTCGCCGTTTGAGTAGTCGCATCGTCGAGTATGTAGATACCAAATGTAGATAGCTATGGTTGTAGAGATGATAGTTTCATAAAAACAAGACTTCTCTTGTTTTAACAAATAAATGCACTGAAACGTACATATATTTGTGTTAGACCAAGTTATAAAGTAAACTTGATCCCTTACAAGGTTTTAAAGTAAACCTTGCCCGAGAAAATTAATTCCCCTTGTGAGCCAAAGCTTTTATAAGAAATACTTGACTTTAATATGAAAACCGGGTTGCAGTCAGAAATAACTACAAGCCATAAAGGCATGTTTTATGAAATATTTACAACTTTTGTACGAACTCTATTTATGGCGTCGTGTCAATATTAATCGACATTTCTAAGGCCGTAAATATTATCGTACCAAAAGACATGCCTTTGAAAAATAAAGTAAAAATATTTTTGGATTTTTCTAGATTTTTCAATTTTTATGGTTTTTATATGGTTTTATATATTTGTATTTTGCTTTTGTGGATAAAAATATAAACAATATATACAAATGATCACCAAGGATACGGAATAGTTTACCACCACTATTCTTTCGCTTCATCTGCCAGTTCCTTTAGAGTCTCAGGCGAGAAAGTTCTCATTCCTAGCTTGTCGGCCAAAAATTCAATTCGAGCGCGATCTAAAGCCTTCGTGAAAATATCCGCCAATTGATACTCAGATCGGATAAAGTAAAGCTCGATCACTCCATTTTCCACTTGCTCCTTGATGAAGTGGTAGCGAATGTCAATATGCTTCGACCGGGAGAATTGAACATTGTTGCAGCATAAGGCAATTGCACTCTTGTTGTCATAGTACATCGGAATGTTGTTGAAACCTAGACCATAGTCGGTTAATTGTGATCTCATCCAAAGAATTTGAGCACAGCAACCGGACATAGCTATGTATTCTGCTTCCGTACTTGAAATTGCAGCGCTTTTTCTGCCTTTTCGATGCCCAATTGATTAGTCGATCTCCTAGTAGTTGCAAAGTTCCACTCGTGCTACGCCTTGTATCTTGACAACCCGCGTGATCCGCATCTGCATATGCCATAAGTGCAATCGAAGAGTCCTTCGAATACCAAAGTCCCCAATTTATGGTTCCTTTAAGATATCGAAAGATCCGTTTCATAGTAGCCAAGTGTAACTCAGTAGGTCGAGTTTGATACCGAGCACACATACATATAGAAAACTGAAGATCAGGTCGACTAGCTGTGATATACAGAAGAGTACTGATCATTCCACGATAAAGTGTCGGATCAACGGCAACTCCATGTGGATCTGCATCAAGCTTAGTTCGTTCCACCATTGGAGTATCCACGGGGTCGCAAGATTCCATCTTATATTTCTTAATCGATTCAAGGGCATACTTGGATTGATTGATGAAGATGCCTCTGGGACTCTGAGATATCTGAAGACCTAAGAAGAATGATACCTTGCCCATCATTGACATCTTAAACTTGGAAGACATGAGTGTCCCAAACTCGTCGAATAAGGTTTGGGTCGAGGCTGCAAATATAATATCATCAACATATATTTGTACCATAATCATATCTTTACCTCGTTTCTGAATGAACAGCGTAGGATGCACCTTGCCTTTAGCGAATCCTTGCGTGATGAGTAATTGTGATAATAGATCATACCATGCGCGTGGAGCTTGCTTCAACCCATGGAGAGCCTTCTTAAGCTTGTACACATGATTAGGATATTTAGGATTCACAAAATCATCCGGCTGTTGAACATAGACCTCTTTCTTGATTTCACCATTAAGAAATGCCGTCTTCACATCCATCTGATAGACGATCATATTCATGTGGGCTGCATAAGCGAGGAATAGTCTAATAGCTTCCAAACGGGAAACATGCGCAAAGGATTCCATAAATTCGATGCCCAATAATTGCTTTTATCCACGAGCTACTAGTCGAGCTTTGTTCTTCAAAATTCCGCCTAACTCGTCGAGTTTCACCTTGTAAACCCATTTCAAAGTGAGTAACTGCACTTGATCTGGGCATGGGACAAGTTCCCATACTTCAAGACGTATAAACTTATTAATTTCTTCTTGCATAGCTTCTATCCAACAGGATTGAGTAAAAGCTTGTTGCCATGTCTTAGGTTCAACTTCAGTGAGAAAAGCATCAAAGTAACAAAACATTGCATTTTCTTGTAGCTGACTTCGTGTGGATACCGGACGATTAGGGTCACCAATAATAGAATCTATAGGATGATCCTTTGTCCACTTGCTGTCATGTTCACGAATTCGTGGATTGGAGTAAACCGTACTAGGAGCTTCCTCTGAGGTGGACGACCCGACTTGATTAGGGTCGGGAATTGGTACACCAAAGAATGGAAGTTCACGTATTTGAGCGAATTCCAAATCGTGATCATCATCATCCTCTTCATCATCAATAGGCATGACATGGGTAGTTGGTGCGGGTGTTGGTTGAGAATTACTTGTTGATGGTATATCTTGACCAATTGTAGGTGCAGACGTATTTGATTGTGCAACGGTTGCTGGAGCGACAACTTCGGTTACCGGAGCTATTACTTCAGGTTCTGGAGCAACGATACTTGTAGGAGTAAAGAATTCATCAAAGAACGGTTGAAACAACGTATCCCATTCAGTCCTAGAAGGTGGTGTAAATGATGATGAAGTAGGATTGTTTGGGACAAGACCAGAACTAATGTTACTGGGTCCCATTTCATGAAGTGCGGGTTCAGAGCTGCTTTGCTCAGAAGCCATTGCTGTCAGCTCATCAAAATCAACATTCATAGTTTCGAGGATCTTACGAGACTTACGGTTGTAGATTCGGTATGCCTTCTTTGCGGGTGTGTAACCAATGAAAATACCAATATCAACCTTGGGTTGAAGTTTTCCCAAATTGTCACCATCATTATTTGGATAGCATAGAGAACCAAATACATGAAGATATGATAAATCTGGTACTTTTCCATGGAGAAGCTCATAAGGTGTTTTACCATGGCGTTTACGAATTAGTGACCGGTTTTGGGTGTACACTGCTGTAGATACTACTTCTGTCCATAGAAACAATGGAGCCTTTGCGTAAATTAACATCGTTCGAGCAGCTTCCATAAGTGTGCGATTTCGCCTTTCAACGACACCATTTTGTTGTGGAGTGCGTGCAACGGATGTTTCATGAGATATGCCAACTTCTTCATAATAATCACGCAAGATTTGATTCACAAATTCGGTTCCATTATCTGTACGAATGCGTCGGACAGTAGTGTTGAGACGCACTTGAATCATCTTGAGAAATCCGATGATGAATTTCGGTGCCTCATTTTTTGTTGTAAGAAATTTTACCCATGTAAACCGAGAGTAATCATCCACAATAACGAGGATGTACCTTTTACCACTAAGACTTTCAACACACATTGACCCACAAAGATCCATATGCAATAAATAAAGTTTCTCTTGGTTGGTGTCTTCCGTCTTAGGTTTGTATGATTTCTTAGTGCTTTTCCCCATTGAACACGCGGAACACAAATGATCCTTGTGAAATGAAAGTTTAGGAAGACCACGAACAAGTTCGTTTTTCGCCAAATGATTAATAGCATCAAAGTTAAGATGAGATAACCGTCGATGCCATAACCATGACCTAGTCTTTGATGCTTTTGAGAGAAGACATACGGGAGAAGCGGCCATCATGTCTTGTAGAGACAAAGTATACAAATTATTCCCTCGAGTACCTTTCAGTAAATCAACCCCTTCCAAATTACGAATGAAGCAGGTATGCTCTCGAAAAGCAACTTCTAGGTTTGCATCACAAAATTGTCCCACATAAAATAAGTTGTGACCGAGACCTTCCACATAATACACTCTTGAAATAATAACATTCCCAATATGATATTCACCGTAACCCATTATCTTTGCAATATGATCATTTCCAAATCTAACCGTACCAAGAAACTTGTTGACGAAATTTCTGAGCTGAGAGCAATCTCCGGTCATATGCTTGGAGCAACCAGAGTCCAAATACCAGAGAACAATTTGGACCACCTGTTTTCAACAACAACAGTAGACAATGCATTGGAAACTATTGGTTCCATAGTGTTAGCAGATACAGATAAAATATTATCAGAATTGCTAACAGGTTTGTGACCCTTAGATTTCCTGCGTTTTCTAATGTGAGTTTTAGCACTAACAGGTTTTTCTGTTCCAACTTTCTTAGGTTTTGGATTATTCGCGGGCACTACAGTGGGAGTAGACCTAGTTAAAGGGCACTTGGTTCCTACAGTAGTGTCGGTGTTCCTAGTTAAAGGACACGCTTGTGTTTTGGTAGCCTTGGTACTCCTAGTTAAAGAGCACGCTTTCTTCGCTTTAGTGGGAGTGATCCTAGTCAAAGGGCACATATTTCCTACTATAGTGAAAGTTCTACCAGTGGGGCGCCACATCCAACCAACTTGGGTTAACACTTTCCCAGTCAGTTTCCATTCTAATCCATTTTTCCGGGCATACATCTCATTCACATGGTCAATAAGGCAAGAATCATGACGACTAGAAAACATACATTCATTGCAATTCCAACATTTCAAATTAGAATTCACACTAGGCTTAGAACGCTGCACAACCGCAGAGCCTTTAGGTTTAGCTACATGATTCTTTTTATTTAAAACAGAAATAACATTCCTAGGATGGGCTTCTACTTTCTTCTTCAATTGACTACTAGATGGGGGCAAGATCCTATCTTTCTTCTTGTTTCTTTTAAGCTTAGATCTTTGAGTCTTAGTAGTGGTGCTTACTCCTGAAGAAGGCAACATGGGAATATTAGAAGCTGGTTTTGATTCTGCCTTATCTTTAGTGACCAAAGTTTGAGATGGTTTAGTCCTAGGGCCCTTATTAAATGGTGTGACGGCTATAAGGTTCCTTTTGATTTCACTAGAGGACGATGCTGAGATAGTGGCTGCATTATCCACAACATTCTTACCTTTTAGAGTACGAAGTGTTTCCTTTAACTCAGCCAAGACCAGATTTTTATCACAAATTTGTTCCCTCAAATTAGATATTTCCACCGACTTTCGATTCAATTGTTTAATCAAGGATTGATTCTGTGCAGTGGTATTAGCACATGCGGACTTTACTAAATCGAAGAGTCGTGTATCTTTCTGTTTTAAGTTATCAACTTTGGACAAAATCTTGGAAACTCGATTATCTAGATCAAGTTTAAAATTCTCAGCGGCCTCAAGTACTTTCACACAGTTAAGCTCCTTAGATTTCTCTATTTCTATCGGCAAAGATTTAGCAACTTTATCACTTGGCTAACGCTGTTTTGATTGTAAATTCAATCGAAAATTCTTTTCAAAGTTTGTATCATCGATATTAACACCTTCGAATGACGTTTCAAAGATTTCTTGAATAAATTGTTGCTTGCATTCAAGCGAAATACAATGTGTTTGAATCTCATCAAAACGTTTTGAAAGCGAAGAATATGAATCTTGAAGCTTTAAAAATTCAGCGCCAGATTCGTGACAAGTACTATCTACCACATTATCCACAGATTCAACATTATGCACAATAGAATCATTATCAACACTGTTATTCACACAGACGGAGACTATATCATGAGACATCACTTGCTTCAGAAGCTGATCATTTTGGCGTGAAACCCGTTCTATTTCAAGTAAACTGTTTTCATAAGCATCATCCATTTCATTGAAAACACGTCTAACTTCTTCTATTTCCACAAGCAAATCTTGATCAAGATTACTAAGACAAGCCTTAACATTATTTACAAACGGAACAAATTTCATCTCGAAACGCAGCTCTAGTGTGCTCAAAGTTCCATTCACCTTCCGTTATGGCCGAAGCTGTCGTACGTTCCAAAATGACCTTGTCAAAATCGGCTAAGTGTTGGTGTACCGCATTTAAGTTAACGGACGCCTTACTTACCGATGGAATTAACTTTGTTAAATCCGTTTTGACAAGTGTAGGAGACGTACTAGGAGGGTTTTCATTTGACAAACTTTGGGGCACAAAACTGTCAATTCAGCTAATTCCTTTTGTAAGCGAATGCGGGTCTTTTTTTACAATTGATCTTTGTTATATTGATCATAATCAATTGTATGGAATTTTGAAAGCATTTTAGAATGAGTTTCATCCGCAAGTGACTGTGTCTCCTCAGAACTACGAACAAAAGGTGCTTCTTTCGATTTGCCAATTAGGGTCATATCATAAATACACGGAATATATTCCTGAGCTTGTTTTGCATAACCGGGATTAGGTGGTAAATCTTGAAGACGTTTAAGTTCGAGTTCTTTAAATGATTTAGTTAAAAGATGAACCTTTTCTATGGAAGCGTATTGTTTTAAAAGTTGTTGTTCTTTGAATTTAAGAAGTTTGGTAGCATTAATTTCCGATTCAAACTTTTTAGACTCGAGAGTTTCGAAATCCATTTTAAGTTTCTGAAAATCATTGACAACCGACTCTTTTGCTTTTAATTCATTGGAAAGATTAGCTTTTAATGATTCTATTTATTTCAAGTGTTCAATCTTTTCAAAACGAAATTGGTCAAATTCAGAACATGTTATTTTCTCTGCTTGAGGGACCATTTCAAAAGTTTTGACCTTTTCTTTATGCAACGCAAGCTCAGTAGTTAGGGTGGAATTGGTATCTACGGATTGTCTGAGGGCCATATGCATTTGATCAATAATATGTTTAGGTACCATGACCAAATCATGTTGAGCATAAGATTCCATACCCGTCGTAGCATTTGGTTGAGGTTCACTCAAATGTGTAGGATTGGGTACCACATCATTTGAGTTACTAGTTCCCGAATGCTGTTCGAGGTTGTCATTTTCATGCCCAACTTGATGTTGTTTATCATCAATATTATTAGATGTGGTTGGTACCTCACTAACGACATCAGAACCGTAGTGAGAGAGATTAGCAACGAGAGCAGCTTGGGCAGAGTGAATGTCATCACAATCCGAATCATATGCGTCAAGATCATCTGCTTGATAAGCTGCATTAGAAGTAGAAACGACTGCAATGCCTTCAGTATCTGCTGCCCCTGGGTCTGCAAGAAATGCTAACTCCTCTGTATCCAAAATCTTTCCCTTTGACTGAGCATCGACCAAATACATCTTCTCACGAAACCATGCATCATCCCTCCTCCTTTTCGACTGAGTGCATTCCCTAGCCATATGACCTTGACCTCGGCAATTGTAGCAAGTCACAACCTTCTTAGGACCAATGAGGCTTCCATTTCCATTAGCTTGAGAATTCACACCTTGAGCATTCACAGCCCTTGTAGGAGGTCCATATGAATTTTGCCTTCCCTGAATAGGTTGCACTGTTACTTGACCATCTTGAACAGTAGCTTGTTGTCGAGGATTTGAAGAGGTACGGAGCTGATTGTTTGTTGGTGGAAATCCCCTAGTTGCAACAAGTTTTGACAAGTAGGCAGTGAGATGGTTTAGAACATCAGCTGGCGTATCATTTGGAGTAAAGACCGTTGCTTGGATTGGTGGAAGTTCATTAGAGTAGAAAGCTTGTGCTGGTTGTGCTTCTATTGGAAAATATCCTTGCTGAGGAGTATAGCCCATTGGAGAAGTGTTGGCTTGTGATGGTGATGTCTGATATGGTGGTTGCTGTGGAAAAGATTGTTGATGAACACTTTGTTGATATGCTTGTTGTGGCATCATCGGTGGTTGATAAGATGGTTGTTGTGGTTGTTGATAGGTGTGTGGTGGTGGCTGCTGCAAGTATGATGGTTGTTGATAAGTATAAGCCATGTTTTGTTGAGAAGCATACATGGCAAGTGGATCATGAACTTGAGGTGTAGACAACCGAGCCTCAATCACATGACATTCGTGTTGTTGAAGAAAAGCTTGAAGTTGATCCACATTGGTGTTATGTAAGTCCTTAGCCAATTTAACATCCGTCACATACTTTTTCCATTCTGAAGGAAGAGTGTTCAAATACTTGGTGTTCAATTGGAACGTGGGAATTGCCATGCCATAGATATTGAGCTCATTTAACAATAGGGTAAATCTCAGATAGTAGTCATTGAGAGTCTCCCCTGGCACATAGGCAAACTTATCAAAAGTATCATAAAGCTTACACTCTCGTTCTTGTTTAGTTAACGAGGTGCCTTACATGAGAACACGAATTCTATCCCATAACTCTTTGGCAACTTTATGTTTGCTGACGAGTTTGTAGACATCTGGAGGAAGGGCTTGGAGAATGATGTTTGTAGCATACTTATCACATTTGTCTTGAATCTTCATATCTCCAGTCAATTCACCCGTTGTGCGAGGACGAGTAGTTACACCTTCCATCACTGTACCATAATCTAATGGTCCATTGAGCACCGATGCCCAAATGAGATGTCCATTCTCTTTGTTCAACATGCAAAGTTCCATTCGGGAAGTCCAATCCTCGTACATAGACTTCTCCAACATTGGTGGATGATTATCCGTACCCGAGAGGATGGACTTATCCGTAAGAGATGTGTACTCCATTTCGATAAGTTAAGATTTACAAACGTTGATCGATCAATGAGAGAAAGTAAATGTGTTTGTTGTTTGTTCGAATTTTTTTATGGAATAATTTTTGGTTATCGGAATGTTGATCGGAAAAAAGATCTGAATGCTGATCGGAATGTCCTATCGGAATACCCTTGATCGGAATGTACCTAATCGGAATACCCTAATCGGAATACCCTTGTCGGAATAAACACTATCGGAATACCCTAATCGGAATACCCTAATCGGAATGTCCTTATAGGAATGCACCAAATCGGAATACCTAAACCCTATTCCGATTACACTGATCGGAATGTCCTATAAACCCTTTTCCGATGACCTGATCGGAACAAATCCCACTTTTCTCGGACAAAACTCAACCAATTCGTGATTTTAAGCCAAAAAATGATCAAAACACCCAAAAAAATTGTGTTTTTAGCCAAAGTAACAATACCAAATCACTACCACAACTATGTAGATGATTTGTATCAAGAAAAAGACCATAAAAAACACAAAAAAAAAATTGGTTCGTGTAAAATGGATCAAAATAGGCGTATGAATCAAGAACACAAACACATAAACAATACAATCATCCCATGGCTCTTGATACCATTTGTAGGATATGTAAATCTTGCTTATGTTTTAGAGAGAGAAAGAGACAGAGAGATGGTGAGAACACACACACTTAGAGAGAGAAAGTGAAAGAAAAAAACACTTTTCAACTATGTGTAAAATGAAGAACCACACTACCCTCTCCATCAAAGGAGAGGGTTTATATACCAAGCCCTTGTCATGGGCTTGGGCTTACATTTAGGCCGGCCTACACATGTTGTAGGCTAGGCTTTGGTCTGTTTGTTAAATAAAGATAAGTAACTAAACTACGAGCTATTACATGGACTATTGTTGGAGTGACCGATCCTTCTTAATACGTAAAACGTATTTCCAACAATCCGTACCTTATGTCCAGTGAACGAAGAAGACGAACTGAGGAGAGTCCTAATTCGGTATCACTAATGCTACATAAATACATACGTGTATAAGTATCTGATTACTAAATACGTAACTGGTTTTATGTCATGTCTTAGCTTATTTTATACGTTTATGCCATGTTTTACTGTTTTAAGCCTTAAACTGTGTTTATCTTATATTCTGTCTATTCTGATTAAGTATTTCTTGTATTTCATGTATTATTATACTTACTGTGTAATAATAAGTAACTTTCTAAAAAATAGCAGGTTTCCTAAAATAGAAAGTTTCCAAAAATAGAAAGTTACCAAAAATAGAAAGTTTCCAAAAATAGAAAGTTTCCAAAAATAGAATGTTTCCAAAAATAGAAAGTTTCCAAAAATAGAAAGTTTCCAAAAAAATAGAAAGTTTCCAAAAATAGAATTACTGCTTAAAAGAGATAAGTTTCTAAAAATAGAAAGTTTCCATAAATAGATTAGCTGCCTTAATTAAATAAGTTTCTAAAATTAGAAAGTTTCCATAATTAGATATAAGCTGGTTAAATAAGCTAAGTATATAAGCTTAAGTGTTTTCTGATTATTTTTCTAAGTCATAATGATATAAGGTATAGTTTATTAATTATTACATGTAATTTAAATAAACTATAGGTTAAAAGTATTTAATTAAATATATCATGTTTTTAATTAAATAAAGTTAAATACTTAGGTTAAAACATGTATTATTAATTATTTTTAATATAACCTAAGTCATGTAAATTAATTAATTATAGCTATGGTTTTTAATAATTAATTAATTATAAAGTCTAGAAAATATAAATACTTAGGTTAAAAATTCATGAATCTAATAATTAAAATATAACCTAAGTCATGTTTTATTAAATTAATCATGTCATATAATTATTAATTTAATTTTAACATATGATTATTAAAAACATAACCTTAACATAAACCATGAACCGGATCGTGACTAGAAACCATGAACCGGACTCGAAATCAACACAATACCCCGAACCACTTCGGGGTTCCCCCTTGTTTGCTGCTGCCGTGGGACCCACACCACCAAACCAAGGCCTTGTGGTCTCGGTGGTGGTCTATAAGCCAAACCGAGACCCCCTTGGGGTTCGGTTTAGGCGCCGACCAAACAAAACACCCCTAAATCCTCCTTTTTGATTTACCCCATAACCATTTACATGTTTAGTTTATGTTTTTAGTTAGGTTTTTAAAAACATCATGTTCTTATTTAATTTATTAAATCAAAACAAAAATAAAAAGGATTGAAAAGGTATACCGAATGCGTGGATCTAACGAGGATGAACACACACGAACACTTGCACCAAAATCAAGATCAAAATCAAACAAGCACCCCCCCTTTGGTGTGTTTATGTGCGGCGGCCACGAGGAGAGCAATAAGGAAAGGAGAAAATCTTTTTAGGTTTTTTGATGTTTTACTGTAAATGTGAAAAATGAAAACAAGATTTTACCTTTACCCATGTTAGTAAAATTTGATGGGCTTGGCCCATCCTTCTTGATGTAGCCGCGGGTAGGGGGCCCCACATGGGGTACCCGTACCGTTTTCCGTGTCTCGTTATTTAAGTGTTTGTTCGTGTTTATTTGTGTTCGTGTTTTATGTGTTCTCGTTAAATATTAACCGTGACTTAATATATTTATTCGTGCTCGTAATAAATATATATACGTAATTAATAATGGCTCGTGATTAAATTACGTTCATGATTTCATGATCGCATGTTCGTGATTAATTATTGTTAAATAATTATTGTGTGTTCGTACGTAATAAATACTTATCGTGTTCTAACACGTACGTAATACGTAAAATCCTAACACGTGAACGTAATCATACTATAAAAGGAAAGTTTTAATCTATTACGTACGATCTTAAGGGTACTATTCATGGTAAAAGCATGCGGGTTTTACAACTCTTCCCCCTTAAAAAGAATAATTCGTCTCCGAATTATGGATAAAGTAACTGGAAAGAAGAACATACCCGAATTCAAAATATGAAATAAAAAACTCCTCTGTTTCCAAAGTGGCTTCCCGCTCGGTATGATCCCTCCAAAGGATTTTGACGAATGGAATCGTCTTCCTTCTCATGACTCGTTCTTGTCTGTCAAGAACTCGTTCGGGTTCTTCTATGAAAGTGAGATCTTCACGTATCTGTTCCAGTGGATACTGAACCATGTGAAGGGGATGATACTGGTACCCTCTGAGTAAGGACACATGAAACACATTGTGTACATGTGAAAGCTGCGGAGGTAACGCTAACCGGTAAGATACTTCACCGACTCGTTCAATGATATCAAACAGTCCGATGAAACGAGGACTGAGCTTCCCTTTAATCCCGAAGCTTCTAACACCACGTGCCGGCGAAACCTTAAGGAAGACGTGATCTCCTACGTTAAAATGTATGTCCCTACGATGCTTATCGGCGTAACTCTTCTGACGTGACCGTGCTTCCTGAAGTTTCTACTTAGCTACTGTGATCTTTTCATTGGTCATCTCTATGATTTCTAGTCCTTCAAGTGTTCGCTCGCCAACCTGATCCCAGCAGATTGGGGCGCGACACTTTCTGCCATACAACATCTCAAAAGGAGCACACTTGATACTTGCGTGCCAACTGTTGTTGTATGCAAACTCCACCAAACAGATGTAATCGTCCCAATCACCCGTCCATTCCAACGCACATGACCTCAACATGTCTTCCAATGTCTGAATCGTTCGCTCCGACTGTCCGTCCGTTTGAGGATGAAAAGCCGTGCTAAGCTTAAGTTGTGTACCCCAAGCTTTCTTCAGACTCTTCCAAAATCGCGAAGTGAAACGAGGATCTCTGTCTGAGACGATGCTGGATGGAGCACCGTGGAGTCTCATGATCTCTCTTCTATACGTATCGGCGAGTTTACTTACCGGATCTTCCTTGCGGATTGGTAAGAAATGAGCTGATTTGGTAAGTCGATCTACGATAACCCAAATTGCATCTTGGTAGGCGGAAGACCAGTAACAAAATCTATGGTGATTTTGTCCCACTTCCACTCTGCAATATCTAACGGTTGAAGGAGACCGCCAGATCGCTGATGCTCGATCTTAACCTGCTGGCAGGTAAGACATTTGGAGACGTAAGTGGCCACATCCTGTTTCATACCACTCCACCAAAAGTACCGCTTGATGTCATGGTACATCTTAGTGGAACCAGGATGTATAGAGAATGGGGAGCTATGAGCTTCAGTTAACAAGGCTTCCGGGAGTTCTTGGTCATCAGGAACACAAAGTCTCGTGCCCTGCCATACGATACCATCAGCATCTACTCTGAATTCCGTCTGTTTCTCCAAATTCTGTACTATCGCCCAGATTTCTCCATCATCCTTCTGAGCTTCCTTGATCTTAGAGAGTAACTCGGGTTCTACTCTAAGATTAGCCCAGTAACCATGTTGTCCACGTACCATGATCTCGATGTCTAGTCGCTCCAAGTCTCTTATGATTTCCTCCTCAATTTTAATGCCGTTGATCATTCCGGACTTCCTGCTAAGAGCATCTGCTACTACATTTGCCTTACCGGGATGATACTGTAGATTAATGTCATAATCCTTCAACAGCTCTAACCATCTCCTCCGCCTCATGTTCAATTCACGTTGAGTGAAGATATACTTCAAGCTCTCGTGGTCCGTGAAAATGTCACATGATTCCCCAATTAAGTAGTGCCTCCATATCTTCAATGCAAACACGACTGCAGCAAGTTCCAAGTCATGCGTGGGGTAATTTTCTTCATAAGGCTTAAGCTGCCGTGAAGCGTACGCGATCACTTTCCCATGTTGCATGAGAACACAGCCAAGTCCCTTCCCCAATGCATCACTGTAGATTCGAAATCCACCCGGACCAGATGGGAGAGTAAGAATAGGTGCAAATACTAGCTTCTGCTTCAGGTCTTCAAAGCTCTTCTCTCGTACTTCAGTCCAGACGAATTTCTCCCCTTTCCGCATCAGTTTGGTCAATGGTAGTGCTAAACGGGAAAAGTTCTCCACGAACCTACGGTAATAGCCAGCTAAGCCCAAGAAACTGCGGACTTCCGTCGTTGATGTCGGCCTCGGCTACTTAGTAATGGCCTCAACCTTCGTTGGATCCATAGTGATTCCTTCTGCTGATACAATGTGACCTAAGAATGCCACCTTGTCTAACCAGAACTCACATTTGGAGAATTTAGCATACAGCTGCTTCTGGCGAAGAATCTGTAGTACTGTACGAAGATGGTCTTCGTGTTCCTCCTTGGACTTTGAGAAAATCAGGATGTCATCGATGAAGACAATGACGAACTTGTCCAAAAATTCATGGAAGATTCTGTTCATCAAGTCCATGAACACTGCTAGAGCATTTGTCAGGCCGAATGGCATAACTACAAACTCGTAGTGGCCATAGCGGGTACGAAAAGCAGTCTTGGCAATGTCCTGCTCTTTAACCCGTAGCTGATGGTAGCCTGAACTAAGATCAATCTTGGAGAAGTGTTTGGCCCCTTGGAGTTGGTCAAACAGATCGTCTATACGCGGCAGTGGATACCTATTCCAGATAGTAATCTTGTTGAGCTCGCGATAGTCTATGCAAAGACGCATACTGTCGTCCTTCTTCTTAACAAATAAGACCGGTGCGCCCCATGGAGATGCGCTCGGTCGAATGAAACCTTGTTCTAGAAGTTCTTGCAGTTGATCCTTCAGCTCCTTCAGCTCTATGGGAGCCATGCGATAAGGAGCCTTGGAGATTGGTTCAGCTCCTAGAATAAGCTCGATATTGAATTCCACTTCTCGTGCAGGTGGTATGCCCGGAAGTTCTGCTGGAAATACATCTTGGAATTCCGACACTATAGGTTGATCCTGAATTGATGGAGATTCAGCATCCATGTCGTGAACCGTAGCTAGATAACCCTCGCAGCCATGTGCCAGTAGTGCACGCGCTTGCAGGGTAGATATGATTTGTACAGACCGTCCGGGTACGAACCCGTTATGAATGTACTCTGGTGCATTAACATCACCGAAGATCACTCGATATGAATGGCAGTCTATGGTAGCATGATGCCTGGATAGCCAATCCATGCCCAAAAACATGTGGAAGTCATTCATGTCCAGTGGAAGTGCGTCAACAGGTCGAAACTTATCGTCAAATTCTAGGGGAAGACTCTTGTATACATGGGTGATTAATACAGAGTCCCTCAAAGGCATGGAAATAGTAAGTCTATTCTCTAGGGGCATGGGGAGCATCCTAATGTTCTTAGCATAAGCAGTAGAAATGGCCGAGTGAGTAGCACCCGTATCGAAAAGAACACACGCAGCTTGACCATACATATACAAGATTCTAGTGATGGTACCTATAGACTTGTTGGCCTGGTCTCGAGATGTCGTGTAGACACGCCCGGTGGTAGGAGGCGGCTTGGAATCAGCATGTCTTGATGTGCCCTCCATCTCGCCCTTACGGCAATCCTTCATGATATGGCCAGGAAGACCACACTTGAAGCATGCGTCAGTGTTACGCCGACATGGCCCTGGGTGCCTATGGTGGCAAGTAGAGCAAAGAGGATGAGTATATCCTCCAGCAGGTGCTTTGGCTGGCTGAGAACCTGATAAAACATTTTACATAAGACATGATAATAGGGTACAAAGGACAATGCGGATAATCGTAAGATTGAATACCAGTGATAGCTAGACGGCTAGGTTGTGAACCTCTCTGGTTCTGATCCCTACCGTTTCCGTGGTTCCTGGTAGAAGTTTTGCTAAAGTGTCAAAATATGAGTTATACATGAAATCATAAGAAAATGCGTAAGTATTAGGACCTGCTGCTGTTGGAGTGTCCAGCGTTGTTACGTAATTATCATTACCGCCACGCCTATCCATAGCAGAACGGTCGTTAGTCTGACCGTTTCCCTTGGGCTGATGAGGCTGCTGCTGAGTAGCCGGCTGAGACCGGTCCCCAGTTTTCTGCCTGGAAGATACATTAAAGAGATGAATAATTGACATATATGGAAAGAATACGGATTGGTCATCGCTTGAATACGAATGTTTACCTCTTGTCGGGTGTCTCAGCTTCCCCGAACTCATCTCTCTCCTGCAGCATCTCCAGCTTACGTACCGCATCGGCCACTTGTGCTACAGTGGTGAACGTAGCACACACCAGGTTGTTTGCGACCGATGTGCGAAGAGCCCACCTAAAGTGGTGTGCCTGCTCTTCAGGAGTACCTGCTGATGCACCAAGGAAACTAGCTAAGCGAAGAAAGCGCTGCATAAACTCGTTGCTATTCTACCCAGATCTCTGTCGGATCCCATGGTACTCCCTCTTGAGCTTGTCTTGCTCAGCCTTGGGAAAGAACTGCTCCATCACCCTGTCCTTGAACTGAGCCTAAGTCAAACCAGCAACCCACTCGTCACCTCCCTCAGACTGCATCAACGCTAACCACCAATTTAGCACATCGCCTTCGAACCGATAACATGCCAACCTCTCCTTGTACGCGGGGTCACAACCCATAGCATTGAAAATCTTCTCGATGTGAGCCAACCAGCTTTCAGCATCACTGGGGCTATCTGTTTTCTCAAAAGCTCGAGGACGGAGCTTGTTGAATCTCTTCAGCCATACTGCCAATGTCACTGGAGGAGGAGGAGGAGGTGCTTGGTTATGCTGCTGATTGTTGGCAGCTTGAACCTCAGCCCTGATGTCATTCCTCAGTTGAGGAAGCAAAACTTGCATTGCAGCTTGGATTGCAGCATTGAGTTGTTCCTGTTCGCGTGTGAGAACCATCTGACAGTATAACATAAAACATATGATTAACAGCTCAAAACATAAAATATATATATTCATGAAAAAAAAATTTATACCAATAAATCCAGAGAAAAATTTTATGCAAGAAAAATTTGTGTATGAATGCATGATGCAGTTTTATGAAAACTTTTGTATGCTCGAGAGTGAACGCCTATGGTCAGTTCACCCAAAACAAAAGACATGGCGAGGGGACGCCTATGGGTCGGTCAAATTTAAAAGTTTCGATAAAACACATGCGACTAAATAAGGCCAGTCCTGTACCAACCATTGCTTAGTCATAAACCTGCGACAATGACATATATATGTATGCATAAAAATGATGAATGCATGAAAAACGACTGTCAGTTCTAGGAAGACCATAGTGACTACCCACTAATCACAGGTCATATTTTGAGAGCCTACAGGTCGAAGCCTTGGCTCTGATACCATAATTGTAACACCCCATTTTGATAATGGAATGTCACGCGTAATTATGGCGTGTCATCAAAGCATACTAGGATAAATGTCTAAACATTACATGACCATAAAAGGAAAATACCGGAATCAAACATCGGTAGTCCAAAAGTAAAGCTCATCACACACAAACATAAGTACTGTAAAGGAAAGGAGTAAACAATGTCCATAGCAAGTGTATCAAAGTAAAGATAATGCATAAAGTAAAGAAAGGCTAGAAAGCTTCCAGTCCATATGCACGTACGCTTAAAGTCTACGAGCGTCACTGAGTACCTGCCGTTTTGGGAACATAGAAAAGGAAAACGGCTGAGCAATACGCTCAGTGCACGGATGTACAATAATGCATGAATAGGATAAGCATATAACATATAACAGCGGAAGAAACTAAGTCCCGTATAACCTGGTTAAGTCTTGGTAAAACTGGTTTTATAGTTTGAAAAGCCTTATGTTTATCTTATAAAAACTGTTTAACATATTCTACCATTAGCCAATATAGGTCATGAAAATCCACCGTGCATGAACACTTGGAGGGGTGACCTCATCATGCAAATTAGAGGGGCTGCCTCTAATTTAATATACTGGTTGTGGGTAGGAGGGATCAGCTCCTTGTGAAGGATGCAAGGCACACACCACATTCACACTAAGTAATCTGCTGAAAACATGTAACTAGGATGCACCCATACGCCCCACATGATAAATATAATAATATGGCCAAAAGCTGAAGGGACGCCACGAGCAATCACTCCGCCGTGGTGAAGTCACAACATCAGTGCCTCTAATGTTACGGTTATGGTACATCCATAACTAGGTGAAACTGGTCATGCATGTATATGGCTGTAGGTATTCTAAAGTAAACATAAGCAAATCAAACATATAAACTGTAGAAACTAGAAGGGGGGGGGGGGTTGAATAGTTTCTTATATTTACTTGTTAAAATGTGGTTTTCAAAAATCCTTTTTCAAAAACTTAGGCTTGAGGAAATATGTGAAATCTTCTTATGCATAATATGAACAATGATAGTGTAACTAAACTAATACCAACAAAAATATATGCACAAAGAATAAAGAATGTAAAGAGTTAAGGGTAAAGAAACATCAAACTGAACACCAAGGATTTATAGTGGTTCGGCAACGAAGCTCACTCCACGTTCCTACTCCACTCCTCGAGTACTCCTTACTCGAGAGTTCACTACACAACAAGCTCCTTATGGTGGAGAAAACCGTACACGTCGCTTAACCAATTTCCGACTCTAAGCTAAAAGTCGAGCCCTAATCGTAGCTAGGACCAATCTACACAACTATACTTAGTACATACACAACTTCCAAATAGATACAACTACTTGGATCTTCACAACTATGACACAACTACAAATGTATAAAATTAGATCTTCAATGGATCTTTGGTGGTTGACTCAACACTTCACAAGGATAGTGTTCTTCTCTTTGCACTTGGAGAGGAAGGGATGGATGAACAAGATTCACTTCTTAAACAAGTAGTAATCAAACAAATGATCAAAAATTTGAGTGATTAAAGAAGAGTGTTTGAATCTGGAAATAGATGTGCAAAAGAGGTGAATTGAAAAGCTGAGAATGATCCACTATTTATAGGACAAAGGGCCAACGGGTATATCTGCCCGCGATACCTTATCTTAGCCCGCGGTACCTTATCGATAAGGAACCGCCTAGGAGCTAAGGTACCGCTGGACTAGACTCCGCACCCTTTTTGTCCTTTAGTGGTGGAGGTCATATCTGGTTTAAAAAATATCCTGATAGAATATTTCTAACCAAATAAGAATATGCCATTTTCAAATTTTCAAATAATTAATTTAATAAAACATTTTCTTAAAAAGAAAGTTTAATAAAAACTTGTCACACTTAATAAAAAGTGAGTTTTAAGAAAAGATTAAATCACTTGATCACTTGATTAAGGTTAGTACTTGTTTATCCATATCTTAAGTGAAAATGGGTAAAATGAAAAAATACTTGAACTCAAGAATTCGTTTTTCGTTGTTTTCGTAAACGCTTGTTTTTACATATTGTCGTAATCAAAACTAAGCGAGACCGAAAAATGCAAGTAACGTTTTTAGGCATTATTGCATTAACAATCTCCCCTTTTTTTATTCCGACAATACATAAACTCAATCACACAAAAAACAAGATTTTCGAAGACGAGTTTATTCATTTCTCCCACTTTGTCGAAGCAAAAAGGTTGCACAAGTTGGTGTTGAAGAGACGGACTTTGCAAAGACTCCCCCTTGGTGCTTACTCCCCCTAGCTTGGGGCACCGAGGAATCGAGATATGGTGACAAGCTACATAGAAGGGTTAGTTGAACAAAAGAGACAACCAACAAGATATAGCAATAGGTCACAAAATAAAAGAGAAGAAAACAAAAAGACAAAGATCCAAGATAAGTTACTAAAAAAAACATCATACAAAGATGTATGGAAACAGAAACAAGCCAAAAGCATAAATCTAATCCTAGTTATTCTAGAATTCTAAGATTTGCTTGAATTTGGTATCTTGTGGATAAGCAACCAATGCTTATATGAAAGACAAGGTAATGGCGGAGGGTGGTGGTGGTGGCTTGTTGGAGATCTCATAATCAAAGTGAAGAGGAGGCTTGATTAAGAGACTCTTGATGTAGCTCAACTCCTCATAGATGTGTGCCATAACAAGATGTTGATATTGACAACAATGACAATATGTTGCATGATGCATGACATTATCATGAGAAGGAGGAAGAACACTAAAGGGTGGTGGTGGAAGAATAGATGTTCCACAATCAACATTCTTGGTAGGAGAGATGTGATTAAGAGTGTTCTTGGGTGGGTTAGGATTGTAATGGTTTTTGGGTGAGTTGGGATTGAAAGCAATTGAAGAAAATGGAGGAGATTCAAGGCTTTCATTGGGAGAGTAAGACATTTTGATGTGTGAAGTATGGCAAAATGCTTATGGTTTAAATAGGGAAGGCTTAGGGTATTTTTGGGGTGGTCAAAGAATTTGAAGATTCTCAAAAATGTTGGAGCAAATATGGAGTTTCAGACAAAAACCCGAAAAAGGAAGGCACTGTAGGTGGTTCCTTATCAATGCTGGCGGTACCTTATCATTAAGGTACCGCGGTTCACATATGGAACCGCCTGCAGAGGCTGTGTTTGGTGTTTGGAGGAAGATTTTTCAGCAAATCTTATTTTTCTAGTCTAACTTATCATAGGGATATGCTTAAAAGCAAAGGTAGACAAAGAAAACATATGCAAACTTACCAAATAGAGATTTGACCAAAATACATGAATTAAAATTATCGATGTAGGAGGTGTGTAAGACAAGACCTTAAGTCATGACACAATGATCCTCTATGATTCTATCTTGTTCTTGCTATGTTTGAGAGAATCATACATATGAATTATGTAAGCTCTAGATTAATAGCGAGAATCTATGAAAAATCATTTTTAGATTGATTTAACAATGTCAAACGAATTTCTCAACCATTTTCGAAAGAGACTTTGAGAATTTTGAAAAGGAGAAGAGAATGTTTTTCAAAAAGAGTTTGGAAGACTCAATGACTCAAAGTGGTAAAAGAAAACACACAAAAAGAAAAGAAATTAAGG
Organism: Glebionis coronaria; assembly: GCA_025667525.1. Lineage (NCBI taxonomy): Eukaryota > Viridiplantae > Streptophyta > Magnoliopsida > Asterales > Asteraceae > Glebionis > Glebionis coronaria. Next base: position 91,570 of record JANFOE010002870.1, read on the forward strand.
AAGATGTTCCATTAATCCTAGACCTAGACGCAAGTAATTAAAAGGTTCCCTCTTAAGTGGCTTAGTGAAGATGTCGGCTAAGTTGTCTTCGGAGGGTACCTTCTCAATTGAAATGCTCCCCTTTTGAACATTATCCCTAAGGAAATGGTGTCGAATTTCTATGTGTTTGGTTCGCGAATGTTGCACGGGATTCTTGCTAAGGTCTATAGCACTTTTATTATCGCACATGATGGGAACATCATCAAGAGAAATCCCGTAATCAACAAGCGCTTGCTTCATCTATAGAGCTTGTTGGCATGCTTTTCCGGCACTCACATACTCGGCTTCCGTGGTGGATATTGCAAGATCGGTTTGTTTCTTGGAGAACCAAGAAGTTAAACAACAACCCATGAAGGTACAAACTCCACTAGTGCTTTTCCGGTCCACATAGTCTCCCGCATGATCCGAGTCCACGTAGACAATGGTTTCTACGCCGGTCCCTTTAGGATACCATAATCCTAAATGTATAGTACCTTTAATGTATCGGAAGATACGCTTAACCGCTTCGAGGTGAGAGGTTTTGGGAGCCTCTTGGAAGCGAGCACAAAGGCAAACACTAAACATGATATCCGGTCGACTTGCCGTTAGGTACAACAAACTACCAATCATACTTCTATATTTGGTGTTGTCTACCGACTCACAATCATCATCTACGGTGAGTTTAGTATCCGAGGCCATAGGGGTCTTCATTGGTCTAGATTCTTCTAATCCAAATTTCTTTAGCATTTCTTTAGCGTACTTAGATTGACTAAAGAAAATACCATCGTCCATTTGTTTATTTTGGAGTCCTACAAAGAAGTTAAGTTCTCCCATCATACTCATTTCAAACTCATCATGCATGATTTTGGCAAAGTCATCACACAATTATTGACAAGTTGAGCCAAATATAATGTCATCAACATATATTTGTACGATTATGAGGTGAGGATCTTTCTTTTTTGTAAAGAGCGTATTGTCTACCATCTCCATGGTATACTCATGTTTAACAAGAAACGCTTTAAGTCTATCATACCAAGCTTTGGGTGCTTGTTTGAGACCATAAAGTGCCTTCTTAAGCTTGTAAACATGATCCGGTTTCTCAAAATCAATGAAGCCGGGAGGTTGAGCCACATATACCTCCTCATTGATCAAACCGTTAAGAAATGCACTCTTTACATCCATTTGTTGAAGCTTAAAGTCTAAGGCACAAGCATAGGCTAAAAGGATTCTAATGGATTCTAATCTGGCTACCGGTGCATATGTCTCGTCATAATCAATCCCTTCTTGTTGATTATAGCCTTGTGCTACAAGTCTAGCTTTGTTACGAGACACAACACCATTCTCATCTAACTTATTCCTATATACCCAGTTGGTTCCTATAATGGTAGAACTTCTAGGTGGAGGAACAAGTTCCCAAACATCATTGGCAACGAATTGATTCAATTCTTCTTGCATCGCAATGACCCAACTCTCGTCAGTCAAAGCTTCTTTAACATTATTTGGTTCAATCAAGGAGACGAAACAAAAGAAGTTGCTTTGGTTTTGGACTTGAGATCTTAGGGTCCTTTGATTTAAGTCACCAATGACATTATTGAGAGTATGATCCCTAGACTCCTTAATGTTTACTTCCTTTTCAACACTAAGGTCTTCAACTCCTATTTTTCTAACCTCTTTGGCTTTTACTACTTCTAATTCATCCAAGTCATCATCAACCAATGGTGGTGTCTTGGGTGAGGGAGGGGTTTCATCAAAGGTTACGTTGAGAGATTCTTCAATAACCCCCGAGGTTCTATTTAGGACAATGTAGGCTTTGCTAGTTTGGGAATAACCTAAAAGGATACCTTCGTAAGACTTTGGGTCAAACTTGGTAAGGTAGTCTTTGGTGTTGAGGATAAGGCACTTGCTTCCAAACACCCTAAAGTATTACAATGAGGGTTTCTTACCTTTAAGAATCTCATAGGGGGTCTTTCCTAGGAAAGGTCGAATAAGAATTCGGTTGAGAATATAAGTCGATGTGTATACGGCATTACACCAAAACTTTTGAGGCAAAGATTGCTCGTTTAGCATCGTCCTACTCATCTCATGGAGAGTCCTATTCTTCCTTTCAACTACCCCATTTGATTGTGGAGTGCGAGGAGCCGAGAAGTTATGGGTAATACCATGAGCTTCACAAAAAGCACCAAATTGCACTTCATTATCAAATTCCCTACCATGATCCGTCCTAATAGAGACAATTGGACATCCTAGTTGATTTTGAATTCTTCGACTAAAGATTTCGAAATGATCGAAGGCTTCATTCTTAGATGCCAAAAATCTAGTCCAAGTGAATCTAGAATAGTCATCAACTATAACTAGGGTATAAAGGTTACCTCCATAACTCCGTATGGCGGAAGGTCCAAAAAGATCCATATGTAGGAGCTCTAAGCACCGAGAGGTCGAAACTAAATTCTTGGCTTTGTGACTTGTGTGAACTTGCTTTCCAACTTTGCAAGCATCACAAAAGTGACTATCAAACTTCATCTTGGGGAGGTGTCTTACCAACTCCTTAGAGACTAAAGATTGAATTAAACGCATATTAGCGTGACCTAATCTCCTATACCAAAGAGTAGAACTATCATCTATAGTCGCAAGACATATGTTGTCTTTTGACTTCTTATTAACCTTCATGACATAAAGCCCATGCTTTCTAACACCTTTTCCAATGACTTTTCCATCTTTTACGATTTCACTGTCATGTTCCGAAAAGATGACCTTACATTTATTGTTACAAATTTGACCTATACTTAAAAGGTTAAACCCTAAGTTATCTACGTGCTCAACATTTTCAATGGTCATAGAGTCAAGAGAAACCGTACCTTTGCCAATGATATTACCACGTAGACTACTTGCAAATGTGACGTTACCTCCATCATATGCTTTGTAGAGCGAGAACAAACTTTGATTACCCGTCATGTGTTTAGAACATCCACTATCCTTAATCCACTCGTCGGGCTCCAAATCAATTCCCAAGCATATCTAGGTAACAACACACAAGATCAAACATTTGGTCCCCACTATCTCATGGGTCCAAAATTGTTAGTTCCAAACATCGCTTGCATTTGGTTGGGATGCATGAATGAAGGAGGGGTTCCCCATGGAGAACAAAATAGAGGAGGGTAGTAATTCATATAACCATTTTGTTGTTCGTTATTTCTTCTGGGTGTATTTGATCTAGGTTTAGAGTTATGATCATTTCTTCTAGGTGTTGGGGTTTTACTTCTAGATCGTGAATTGTTTTGATTATCTCTTCTAGGCGTTGTCGTTCTACTTCTAGGCTTAGACTCATTCCGTACTCTAGGTGGAGTAGAAGATGGTCTAGATAAACTTCTATTTCCCATGAGAGGTTTACTCAATGGCTTGTAGAACTTATCTGTAACACCCCCAAATTTATACAATTCAATACAGCGAAAGACTCGTTGGTGTTACGGGATAGCACATTACTCACATCATAGACAACGCTTAAAAATCGCGTCGTTTAATAATAAAACATTTCCATTCATAAATATCAAATTTACATAGGTCCCAAGTCATTGTATTTCATACAAGTTTTACAAAGCATTTGAATGGAAATTATTGTTTAAGTGCGGGCCATGAATTCTTGTTGTCTTCCCGAGATTTACCTTCAAGTACCTGAGACAAAACATGTTAAAAGAAAAGGTCAGCGATAGCGCCGAGTGAATTCATAGAGTTTAATGAAACCATTAATATATCATCGGTATATAATTATTACCGAAAATCATTTTGCACAAATCTTTGTAATAGGCCATAAAATAGCCAAAGTCATTTTATACAAATCCTTATCAAAATCATAATATAGGCTTTCGCCTTCAAAACCATTATACGAACTAATGTCGTAAAAATATCATACAATACGTTTTATAACGTTGTATAGAAATAAAAACCGTTATATGAATATGGTTATGAACAACCAAAACACAAACATAATATCAATAATATGACCCCGTATTGCTAGTCAGGCAATATATCGTAATTCGATGCGTATAGCAGTATTTCATTATTTGGATTATTATAAGCCGCATGACATTGTTACCTTACTATAACCAACAACGGGTAGCTAACCCGATACTCAATTTGCCCATCTAAGTTAGCGTGTCGTCACAATAATCACGCTATGGAAATCTTCTCATACATAAATTCGCTTACCAATCAATGTGGCACGACGAGGATCAACCGTCAAGGCGCGAACTGGGGTGATCGTCCCCAAATAGTACTATTATATGCATAAGCGTCTACCAAATCCCGGTAGTTCACAATTCATGCTAATGGGACTTTTAGTGACATAACCTAACTTTAATAATCCATTTTATTTCATCTATCGGGTCATTTAATCATTCATCGGGTCATATAATCATTCGGGTCCAAATCAATAAACAAGCAATCGGGACAAATGGTATCCTATTTTATAAAAACTAACATGTTATCTCCCTCGCGGGTTTATAAAACATTTATAAAAACATTTAAAAGAGTGCGAGGCTATGAACTCACGTTGATGTGGGAAGGCGGGTTATCGGCAATTCGGACGTACGGTGCGTGCTTCAATCACGGAAACCTAGACAAATAATACTCGTCTTAGACTCTTGTCCAATGACTTTATAAAAATAACAATTATGATTACATATGATGATTATATATATATGATGATCAAGTGGGTTTATATATTCTCATTCACTCATTTTTGTGTTTATGTATTGGTAACTTCTTACTAGTTTACTAGTTTTACCTATTTACGTGTTTTAGGTCCAATAAGCCTATCATAAGTTCATTAACTTGTATTAATCCATTTCATACTTATATTATCAGTATTTATACTTTACATGTTGGGCCCAAATGGGTTAAGCCCAATAAATAAGTTTATAAGTGTTTTAGCCCATTTTGTTGTATTATTAGTCTAATAACGTTAACTTAGCCCGTTAATGTCCGTATGTTATATAGTTCGGGTTTTATCGGTTTTTACTTGTTATATATGTTTATATATCAGTATATGAGTTTATAAAAGTTTACATTAGACGGGTCCAACCGTCTAAGTTTTATTTAACAAAAACGCTAATTTTACGGTAATAGCCGAAAAAGTCGTAAAAATCATGTTTATAGTTTTATAACTTATAAAACTTAACAAGTTACCATTTTTATAAAATGTCCACTTATTTATTATTGTACATATTTATATAAATGTAATATATAAGTTAGTGGGTTTTAATTCACATTTTATACTATTTTTATTTGAGTGCTTATATAATACTATTATACTTTAATTTCCCAAAATCTGATTTTTACTTTCATGTTCACCAAAACAGCCATATCTAGAGTTCTATATGGAGATAGAAGCTCAAATGTTTATGGCATGAACTACATGATATGTGCTCCATTTAACTCTTCTATGGCTACTGTTGAAACAGCCTCTAAGTATTTTATAAAAATCGTCCAAAACAGTATACTCAGATTTACACTCTAAACTTGTTTTTATCATATCTCACTCATCCTAATGATTCCATTGCATGGCCAACTCTCACATGTGTACAAGACATATTACTTACTGTAAATGGATTCTACTTTATCATTTTATCAGTAACATGTGGTTAGTTACTGTTTTTATACATCCTGCCATTTAAACAAGATTTACCCATTTTACATATAGTTTTTCATCTTTTTACCCATGATTATCAACATCAAATCCCCACACAATACTTTTATCATCATATATCATCATACATATATAAATTTAAGAAGAAAATACATGATTACATAATCAAAATTAACAAAAGGATGGGGAGAACAATCTTTATACCACCATGATGATGTAGGTTGTGATCAAGACATGGATTTTGATGGAGAAACTTGTGATAAACCAAGACCATCTTCAAGTCCACCAATCTTCAAGAACGCCTTGTGGAAAATCAGCCCTAAGACTCTATAGAAACTCCTCTTTGGATGTTACTTGCACCAATCTTCATCTCTTTGAATGGAGATTAACATATGTTAATTATAACAAATGTTTGTGGTTAAATTTTTTTATGAATGGGGTGTTTTGTGGTGGTGGTGGGACGGCACACATAGAGTGGAGAGGGAGAGGAGAGTTGTTTGCATGTCACAAATGAATGTGTGGTTTTGAGTTAGATGGTTTTGAGGTAAGCTTAGCTTACTTTGTAAGCCTTAAGCAACAAGTGTAAGCTTGTTGCTACAAGCTTGACACATCACAAGTGTGGTGTCACTTGATGGCCGGTTATGAGTGGGGGTGGGGCAAAAGTCATTTTGTCTCATCCCCATTTATTTATGGGTACTCCTCGATTCTAGTATCCTCGATTTGCGTGCCCTCGGGTCGTTTTACGAAAAACGTTTTTATAAATTATGAATCAACGGCACAAAACGAATCTAATAAAAATTGTCTCATCAAAAATGGAGTTCGAAAACGTAAATACGTAATCCTAAGGTTTCCGGTTTAGTCGTAAAGGACGTTAAATTATAATTGTAAGTCCTAATCTCTTCTCGTAAATTTGTGAGTTTATGAACCAACACAAATTTAAAATTCCAAAATAATATTCACGGATAAATTTATTTTCTGAAATATCGTACTGTCACCAAAACGGTGTATGTAAACGTAAGCACGTAACGTAAAATTATCCGGTTTAGACGTAGTCGATGCTACTTCAAGACGTAAATCCAAATTTCTTCCCAAAAATGAGTGAGTTCATATTATAACATTAAAATAATGTTTTTAAATAATATCTGAAAATAAAATATCAACCATAAATTGACGGATTGTCACAGCATTTACCCCTAATCAGGATCTTTGTCCTCAAAGATCATCTTACTACTCGCTTCTTATAGAGTTAAAGCCATGTGGGTATTTCCTCCACATTCGGTCTTTTCTCACAAGTGTAATTCATTACAATACGCGAGTTTCATCAAACATAACTACGGGAATAAGATCAGGCTTAATGTTGACTTACTTTCTATATCCATGATGTTCACGGGTTTTTGATGAATGCAACTTTTCGCCGATCTAAACTTTATCAAGAAGATTTCAGATTTTCACTTGAAAGACATTTTATCAAGTTCGATATACGAAACATAATTCACGCAGCTCTTGAAGTCCTAGGGTAGATCCAGCTTATATGCTTTTCAAACCAATCTTTTACATCATCTCAATGGTCCCATACAACGGGGACTTATATCCCATGATCTTTCAGATCATCAATTCATTTTTTTTTCATGGTTAAAATTTTTGGCATAACTTCGCTACCCATCTGGCACTTCAAGATCTACATTTCATATTAACATAACCTCCTCCCCACTACCGACAGTCAATAATCAGATCCTAATTTCAACAATCATTTCAGGTCTCGCGGGTCGAGTATTTTGTAAGGTTAGGTTTGCCATCATAGGAAACCCTAAACCTAAAAGACATGTCCAACTCACAATGGGTGTATGTCGGGTGTCTTCATCCCAACTCCTGCTTACAGATGCTCTAATATATCCTCACAAGATTCAGTCTCGATCCTAATACGATAATTATCAATGATAATCTCTCCAAAGGAAAACGATTATACGGTTCATTACCAAAGGTCAATCATTCAAGCATAAAACAACGCTTCTAGTATTTTGTATCGTTACTTTACCTCGTCCCTTCGATTGGGGTGGTACATAGTACTCTCATCAAGATTCGTTCTCAATGACTTCTGAGCAAATATCTAGAAATTCGATGCGAAGCGAGGATCTTGATAGAGATGATCGATACGGCACACCATGTTTACACAACTCCTTTAAATACGAAAGAGTCAATTTCTTCATCAAGAATCTATCATTAACAGGAATGATATTAGCAAATTTGGTCAATCTGTCGACGATGACCCAAATCGAATCAAATTCAGATGATGACCTTTGCAATAGCTAGACGTTTACTAATGTATGAGGCGATCTCTGCCTTCATAATTTGCCATTAGTTCAACTTCTTCTGATAATGATACATATAATCAGAAATGACAGGAATAGAATACTTATACTTACAAGATTCCCACATAACTATATCTCACAATCCTCCATATTTAAACAATCACAAGTGGTCTTTAAAACATTTAACGCTATCGGCTTCTCAATTCTAATGGTTCACATTAGCCGCGAACCACTTTTATTATCTATATTATCCTTTTTACGAACATCGTTCATATTTAAATTGTTCGGCAAATTTATTTTGTACCATCATTACTAAGGAACACATCCTAATTGGTTCTTTATCCTTTTCTACATAACGTGTCATTATTTACGTTCATTATAAATTTCTTTCTTCATATTTTCTAAGTTTTAGTTTCTTCTCAACTATTATTTTTATCAGTTTTGCTCAATCCGACGTATAAAGCATCGATAATTATCGCAACTAATTAAATAATAAATATTCAATTTTTATGAAACGTAAACGCGAAAGTTTTTAAATTTGTCCAATTCTATAAAAATGTTCAAAATAAATTTGAATTTAGTTAACATGATTTTTGGTTGATTTATTGAAAATAATTAATAAGATTCTTAATTGTTTGAAAAATCTTTGGTTATACTGTGGTCAAAATTTTCTTAGTTGAAAAGCAAAAAGTGTCGTTTCAAATTTCAAATCATGGTTTAAATGGTTTCCTCAATCACTCTTAGGTTGTCTTGAGGTATACACGAACATTTACCCCTAAACAGGAGTTTAGTTAAATGATTTGTGTATAAGGGAATAATCCCTTAAAAATCCTTTGTTAAAACATTTGTCAAAACATATTTGCACTTTCTTTTTGGTAAAGCCAAAAGTCTTAAAAGGGCTCTTAATTTTTGAAGAGTCAATATAGATTCCATTATTTATTAATCACACGGTCAAATAATGTAAAGGATTTAGTCTTTAATCACATGTTAAATACTCAAGGTACAAGTTTTCATTGTTCGGCCCATTTAGGGCAGTCTATAACTAATTATTAACTCATTCTTATTCTAATAAACAAACAAATAGTCCTTAATGATCACAAGCATGAATTTATCAAATTACAGCCTACACACGTGATTCACCAAATTTATGAATGCTACATGTGTATTAGTCAATCCAAACGACATCACGTGAAACTCATAATGTTCATTACAAGTACCGGATGTAGTGATTGGAATACATAATCTTCTTCGCGGAAGCGAAGTTGATGATAACCATGCCATAGATCAAATCTTTAGAACATACGCTAGAACCTTGTAAATGATCGAACAAATCTTCCATTTCGAGTTATGGATATCGTTTTCGATTGTCAATTTACTCAGTTCACAGTAATCTATAAATATAAGGAATGATAATACCATAGCTCTCCACAATGACGAGCTTGGTAGAATAAAATCTTTCTCCTACAACTCTCTCAGTTGTACGATAATTCCTTTAATTCAGATGGTGTTGACGTACAGTGCACAAGCCACAGGTGCAGCACCGAGAATATAATCAATACCAAATTCGACTTGCCTTAATGGCGAAAGTCTAGGTAATTCACCAGCAAATACCTCCTAAAGTTTCAAATAACGGAAACATCTTTTAATACATTCATGTTAAGTTCTTTCTAGATTATAATATCTATGACTAATTCACAACCATTCATGGTATAATTTCAAGTCTAAATACAGGATATGGTCATCCATCAAGAATTATTTAGATCACTTTCGATAATCAACATCTTATCCTTTGGTGGAATTCTACTCGAGTTCCCATCAATTAAGACAATGTCGTCATGTCATAATCAATCAATCCATTCTACTGGCACAATCAACTTTCCAGTTTTATTACCGTTGATAAGATGTGAACTTCTCAAAAGTCTAATAATAACTCATAATCCTTCACAAATTCAAGGATATCTGGAGACATAACTACCATTAAAAGAGTAGGGTCAACGCATAATCTACGCGAGAGAATTTCAAATCAGATATAGACGAAAACATTTAATGAATATGAATATATTCCATGTTTTCATAATTTGAGTACGCATTCGAAAGCTCCTCGAATCGTTACCCAGGTCATTCAAATGAAATCAAATCATAAGAAATGATAAGAACGTCAATACATCCAGTCGGGTATCAACACTTAGTAATCAGATACTTTTCCTAAGAATCTCACTATGGGAGAATTGGACAAGAAAGAATTGTCAATTATCAAATAAGACAGTTTCCACAGATGAGTAAATTCGACTCAGAAGAATAGATGCTACAGGCACATATGTAGGTGTCCCTAACATTATGTCCCTATTTTTCACTTTTTGCAGATCTCATAAAATTTAATCTTTCACAATCTTCAAAGAAAATGTAATGTTTATTAACAATTTTATGGTGACTACTAATCAGCCTTGCATGGTCCATTCCAAATTGTATGTAGGTGCGCAACTATATACAATTTCAAGATTAACGATGCAATACTTAGTTCGTCAAAATTTTATCATCATGTTTATAATAAAAACATTTTCATGCTTAATTCTTAAATAAGAATCAAAAATAAATTTACAAAGATTTTCTTTGTTATGAAAACAATTAAGTTTTTCAAGGAGTTTCATAAATAACTTCATTTCGATAACGATTATCTATAATTCTCACTTTAAATAATCCTTATGGTGATGAAAATTCAATTTTTCTCATGTGATACTATTGTATCTTATAAAACTGTAAAACCCGCATGCTTTTACCATGAATAGTGCCCTTAAGATCGTACGTCCTAGATTAAAACTTACCTCATTTAGTATTGATCACATTCATGTGCTAATAATCAAGCAAGTGCATACGTGTATGACATGACAAGTATCGATTACGTACGAACTCATGATAAACAGTTAATAAATGTGTCACGTGAACATAATTAAATCATGATCACCATTTAATATACGAACTAAAATAATTACGTAAATACATATAATATAATTACGAGCGTTAAGATTACGATAACGACACGATAGAATAAACAGAAACACTTTAAACACGAGCACGTTTAACCACGAACGAACACGAAACATCGGGACACGAGAAAGGTACGGGTACCCCATGTGGGGCCCCCATACCCACGGCACACAACAAGAAATGGGCCTAGCCCATGGACTTTACAAGTAAAGGGGGGTAAGAGTAAAAACATGTTTTCATTTTTCACTTTCAAGAAATAAACATAAAAACCCTAAAAAGAGTTTTCTCCTCCTCCTTTTTCTTCTCTTGGTGCCGCCACCTTTACACCACCATAGGAGGGTGATTTGTTTGATTTTGATCTTAAAAACTATTGTATAATCAGTGTTTGTTCATCCTTTTTCCAAGCTACATAGTGGTATACCTTTCTAACCCTTCTTTTTAATTCTTTTAATTCTTTTAATCTTTGATTATTTTCATGAACATGTTATTATTTTTCTTATTAAAACATGGTAATTAATCATTGATCTAACATGTTTTGGTATTAAATAAAATCAAAGAATGATTTAAAAGGGGTGTTATGTTTGGCCGCCTAGCAAACAAACCCGAGGGGGGTTTGGTTTGCTATTGCCGCCACCACCAAGACCATTTTTGGTCTTGGTTGGCTCATGTGGGACCCACGGCAGCAAGGAGACACATGTGCCCCGGGTTTGGCTCGGGGTACGGTGTCGAATTCATGCCCGATTCATGGTTCGTTGGTTAAATCATGATCTATGTTACATGTTAATTTTTATGAATCATGAACTTAGGATATAATTAATTAATAACATGAAATATTAATTAAATCATGACTTAGGTTATTTTAATTATTAGTTTAACATGACATTAATTTAACCTAAGTATTTTATGTTATAAGTTATAATTAATTAATTATTTAAAACATGCCTATAATTAATTAATTTAGACATGACTTAGGTTATATTATTAATAGTAATAATACACATTTTAACCTAAGTATTTTATTTCATTTTAATTAATACATGTTATACTTTAATTAAAATGCTTAACCTATAGTTTAATTAAAATACATGAAATAATAATTAAACTATACACTATATCATATGACTTAAGAAACAAGCTTATAAACACTTAGACTTATATGTTAGCTTATGTAACCAGCTTAATTCTAAATATGGAAACTTCTATTTATAGAAACTTAATTAAATAAGGCAACTAATCTAATTATGGAAACCTTCTATATATGGAAATCTATCTATTTCAGGCAGCTAATCTAATCATGGAAACCTTCTATATATGGAAACTTATTTAATTAAGGCAGCTGATCTATTTTTGGAAACTTTCTATTTTTAGAAACTAATCTATTTTAAGCAGTAAATTCTATTTTAGGAAACTTTCTATTTTTGGAAACTTTCTATTTTTGGAAACTTTCTATTTTTGGAAACTTTCTATTTTTGGAAACTTTCTATTTTTGGTAACTTTCTATTTTTGGAAACTTTCTATTTTTGGAAACTATCTATTTTTGGAAACTTTCTATTTTTGGAAACTTTCTATTTTTGGAAACTTGCTATTTTTGGAAAGTTACTTATTATTACACAGTAAGTATAATAATACATGAAACACCAGTAATACTTAATCAGATAAATCAGAATACAAGATAAACACAGTTTAAGGCTTTAAACAGTGAACCATGACCTAAAACATACCAAATCAGCTATAATGAGACACAAAACCCAGTACGTAATCAGTGAATCGATACTTATACACGTGTGTATTCATGTAGCGTTAGTGATCCAGAAGTAGGAGTCTTTCTTCCGTTCATTCACTGGACTTGAGGTACGGATTCCCGTCCTTTCAGTATGGACATTCTTTCCTTATTAGGATTTCCCCGTATGCAGCCAACTGTTTTCCCCAGCATTTGTTTTATTGTTTTGAACTGCTTATGTTTAATTAGCATAATCTATAGCCATATACAAGCATGACCAGTTTCACCTAGTTATGGAGGTACCATAACCATAGCATTGGAGGCACCGATGTTATGACTTCCCCACGGCAGAGTGATTGCTCGTGGCGTCCCTTTTCAGTTTGGCCATATTATTATATCAGGTGGGGCGTATGGGTGCATCCTAGTTACATGTTTTATTCAGTTTATCATGGTGAATGTGGTGTGTGCCTTGCACCCTTCACAAGGAGCTGATCCCTCCTACCCAAACCAGTATATTGATTAGAGGCATCCCCTCTAATCAGCATGATGAGGTCACCCCTCCAAGTATTCATGCACGTGACCTTTTCATGACCTATATGGGCTATGGTATGTATATGTTAAAACAGTTTTCACAAGACAAACATAAGGCTTTTCAAACTATAAAACCAGTTTTCTTGATACTTAACCAGTTTACTCAGTACTTAGTCTTCCGCTGTTATATGTTATATGTTTACTCTATTTCATGCTATATTGTACATCCGTGCACTGAGCGTCTTGCTCAGCCGTTTTCCTTTTCATGTTCCCAAAACGGCAGGTACTCAGGGACGCTTGTAGATCTCAAACGTAGGTGCATATGGACTGGAAGCTTTACTGTCTTTCTTTACTTTATGCATTTCCTTTACTTTGATACAGTTGCTATGGACATTGTTTCGTCCTTTCCTTTTACAGTATTTATGTTTGTGTGTGATGAGCTTTACTTTGGGGTTACCGATGTTTGATTCCGGTATTTCCCTTTTATGGTTGAATAATGCTTAGACATTTATCCTTGTATGCTTTGATGACACGCCATGATTATGCGTAATATTCCATTTCCAAAATGGGGTGTTACAATTATGGTATCAGAGCCAAGGCTTCGACCTGTAGGCTCTCAAATATGACCTGTGATTAGTGGGTAGTCACTACGGTCTTCCTAGAACTGACAGTTGTTTTCATGCATTCATCACTTTTAAGCATACATATACATGTCATTGTTACAGGGTTTTTGACTAAGTAATGGTTGGTACAGGACTGGCCCTATTTAGTCGCATGTGTTTTATCGAAACTTTTAGATTTGGGACCGACCCATAGGCGTCCCCTCGATATGTCTTTTATTTTGAGTGAACTGACCGAAGGCGTTCACTCTCGAGCATCAAAAGTTTTCATAAAACTGCATCATGCATTCATACAAAGATTTTCTGCATAAAATTTTTCTCGTGAAATTTTTAGCATAAAATTTTTCTTTTATGTTTGAACTGTCGATCATATGTTTTATGTTATACTGTCAGATGGCAAACACAGACAAACTCTGGGAGCTATTTGAAAACATGGAGGCAGAAAGGCAAGACGCCATTCTTCATGACGACGAATATCCTCCCCCACCTATCATTTTTCCCATGGAAGGAAGGAATCGACTCATGAGGGAATACTACGCCATGAGACAGAGACCCGACGAGAATTGTGGACAGTTCATGCAGAGGTTCCTCGGGTACACAGCTGTACTGAGGGCATCCGCAGGCACCACTGAAGAGCAAGCACTACATTTTCGTTGGGGCCTTAACCCAAGGATTGCCAATGATTTATCGGGTGCCCCGTTAGACACTGTGGCACAGGTGGCTTACGCAGCAAGGAAGCTTGAGATGTTGCAGGAACGCGATGAGTTCGGGGAAGCTGAAAGACCCGACAAGAGGTAAAACATTTCGTGTTCTAGCGTTAACCAGAACGCATCCTATCATTATATGTTCTATAATCATCTCTTAAACTGTATCTTCCAGGCAGAAAACTGGGGACCGGTCTCAGCCGGCTACTCAGCAGCAGCCTAGTCAGCCCAAAGGAAATGGTCACTCTAACGACCGTTCTGTTGTGGAAAGGCGCAACGGTAATGATAATTACCGTAACAATGCGGGACACTCCAACAACAGCAGGTCCTACTATTTACGCATCTTCTTATGATTTCATGTTATATCTCTCATGCTGACACTATAATAATCTCTACCAGGAACCACGGTAACGGAAGGGACCAGAACCACAGGGGTTCTCAGCCTAACCGTTCAGCTAACACTGGTAAACATCTTATGACGCTTACGTCCTATACTCGTGCATATACTTTATTCTTAACACGTTTTGTCATCAGCAGGCCCTCAGCAAGCAAGGACTCCTGCTGGAGGATTCACTCATCCTCTTTGCAGCACTTGCCATCGCAGACACCCTGGCCCATGTCGTCGTGATTCCGACGCGTGCTACAAGTGCGGCCTCCCTGGCCATCGTATGAGAGATTGCCGTAAGGGTGAAATGGAGGGTACTTCGGGTCATGCTGATACTAAACCGCCTCCTACCACTGGGCGTGTCTACACGACATCGCGCGATCAGGCAAACAAATCTACAGGTACCATTACTGGAATTTTGTATGTGTACGGCCAAGCTGCATGTGTTCTTTTCGACACGGGTGCCACTCATTCAGTTATTTCCACTACTTATGCTAAGAACATCAGGACACTTCCCTTGCCATTAGAAAATAAGCTTACCATTTCCACGCCTCTGAGGGACGTTGTATTAATAACTCATGTATACAAGAGTCTTCCTCTAGAGTTTGACGATAGAGTTCGTGCAGTAGAGGCACTTCCCCTTGACATGATTGAGTTCGATATGATTCTTGGCATGGACTGGCTATCTAGGCACCATGCTACCATAGACTGCCACTCATATCGGGTGATCTTCGGCGACATTAATGCACCAGAGTACATTCATAACGGGTTCATACCCGGACGGTCTGTACAGGTCATATCTACCTTGCAAGCACGTGCATTACTGTCACATGGCTGCGAAGGTTATCTAGCTACGGTTCATGACATGGATGCTGAATCCCCATCGATTCAGGATCAACCGGTAGTCTCAGAATTTCAAGACGTCTTCCCAGATGAACTTCCAGGCATACCACCTGCAAGAGAAGTGGAGTTCTACATCGACCTTGTTCCAGGAGCTGAGCCAATCTCTAAGGCTCCGTATCGTATGGCTCCCATAGAGCTAAAAGAACTGAAGGACCAGCTGCAGGAACTTCTTGAACGAGGGTTCATTAGACCAAGCGCATCTCCATGGGGCGCACCGGTCTTGTTCGTTAAGAAGAAGGACGACAGCATGCGACTTTGCATTGACTACCGTGAACTTAATAAGATTACTATCCGCAATAGATATCCACTGCCACGTATAGACGATCTGTTTGACCAACTTCAAGGAGCCAAACATTTCTCAAAGATTGATCTAAGGTCAGGCTACCATCAGCTAAGGGTTAAAGAGCAGGATATTGCCAAGATTGCTTTTCGTACCCGCTATGGCCATTATGAGTTTGTGGTCATGCCATTCGGCCTGACTAACGCTCCAGCAGTATTCATGGATCTGATGAACAGAATCTTTCATGAATTCCTTGATAAATTTGTCATTGTATTCATCGATGACATCTTGATATTCTCAAAGTCCACGGAGGAACACGAAGATCATCTCCGTACTGTACTACAGATTCTTCGTCAGAAGCAGCTGTATGCGAAATTCTCCAAGTGTGAGTTCTGGTTAAACAAGGTGGCATTCTTAGGTCACATTGTATCAGCAGAAGGGATCACTATGGACCCAGCGAAGGTTGAGGCTATCACTAAATGGCCAAGACCAACATCAGCGACAGAAGTCCGCAGTTTCTTAGGCTTAGCTGGATATTATCGAAGATTCGTGGAGAACTTTTCCCGCTTGGCATTGCCTCTCACCAAACTGATGCGAAAAGGAGAGAAATTCGTCTGGACGGAAGAACGAGAGAAGAGCTTCGAAGACCTAAAGCAGAAGTTAGTATCTGCACCTATTCTTACTCTCCCATCTGGTACAGGTGGATTTCAGATCTATAGCGATGCATCGGGGAAGGGACTGGGCTGTGTTCTCATGCAACATGGGAAAGTGATCGCGTATGCTTCACGGCAGCTTAAGCCCTATGAAGAAAACTACCCTACGCATGACCTGGAACTTGCTGCAGTGGTGTTCGCATTGAAGATATGGAGGCATTACTTATACGGAGAATCATGCGATATTTTCACGGATCACAAGAGCTTGAAGTATATCTTCACACAGCGAGAATTGAACATGAGACAAAGGAGATGGTTGGAACTGTTGAAGGATTACGATATTAACCTACAGTATCATCCCGGGAAAGCTAATGTAGTAGCAGATGCACTCAGCAGAAAGTCCGGAATGATCAACGGCATTGAGATCAAGGAACAAAACATAAGGGACTTGGAGCGGCTTGACATCGAAATCATGGTACGTGGGCAGCACGGATACTGGGCGAATCTTAGAGTAGAACCTGAGTTACTGACTAGGATCAAGGAAGCGCAGAAGGATGATGGAGAGATTTGGGCGATAATTCAGAATTTGGAGAAGCAGACAGAATTCAGAATGGACGCAGACGGTATCGTTTGGCAGGGCACGAGACTTTGTGTTCCTGACAATCCAGAACTCCGGGAAGCATTGTTAGCTGAAGCTCACAGCTCCCCATTTTCTATACATCCTGGGTCGACAAAAATGTACCATGACATCAGACAACACTTTTGGTGGAGTGGTATGAAACAGGATGTAGCCACGCATGTCTCCAAATGTCTTACCTGCCAGCAGGTTAAGATTGAACATCAGCGATCTGGCGGTCTCCTTCAACCGTTGGATATTCCAGAGTGGAAGTGGGACAAAATCACCATGGATTTTGTTACCGGTCTTCCGCCTACCAAGAAGAAGCACGATGCTATTTGGGTCATTGTTGATCGACTCACCAAATCAGCTCATTTCTTACCGATACGCAAGGAAGATCCGGTAAGTAAACTCGCAGATACGTACAGAAGGGAGATCATGAGACTCCACGGCACTCCCTCCAGCATCGTCTCAGACAGAGATCCTCGTTTCACGTCGCGATTCTGGAAAGGTCTGCAAAAAGCTTGGGGTACACAACTTAAGCTGAGCACAGCCTTTCATCCTCAAACGGACGGACAGTCAGAGCGAACAATTCAGACATTGGAAGATATGTTAAGGTCGTGTGCGTTGGAATGGACAGGTGATTGGGACGATTACATCTGTTTAGTCGAGTTTGCATACAACAACAGCTGGCACGCAAGTATCAAATGTGCTCCTTTCGAAATGTTGTATGGCAGAAAGTGTCGCGCTCCAACTTGCTGGGATCAAGTGGGAGAGCGAACACTCGAAGGACCAGAGATTATAGAAATGACCAACGAGAAGATTGAGGTAGCTAAACAGAAGTTGCAAGAAGCACGGTCACGTCAGAAGAGTTACGCCGATAAGCATCGTAGGGACATACATTTTAATGTGGGAGATCACGTCTTCCTCAAGGTTTCGCCGGCACGTGGTGTTAAACGCTTCGGGATCAAAGGAAAACTCAGTCCTCGGTTCATCGGACCATTTGATATCGTTGAACGAATCGGCGAAGTATCTTACCGTTTGGCGTTACCTCCTCAGCTTTCGCACGTGCATAACGTGTTCCATGTGTCCTTACTCAGAGGGTACAATTATCATCCCCTTCACATGGTTCAGTATCCACTGGAACAGATACGTGAAGATCTCACTTTTATAGAAGAACCCGAACGAGTACTCGACAGGCAAGAACGAGTCATGAGAAGGAAGACGATTCCTTTCGTCAAAATCCTTTGGAGGGACCATACCGAGCGGGAAGCCACTTGGGAAACAGAGGAGTCTATCCGGGCTTCTTACCCTCACTTCATATTTTGAGTTCGGGTATGTCACTTCTTTTCAGCTTACTTTATCTATAATTCGGGGACGAATTATTCTTTTTAGGGGGGAAGAATTGTAAAACCCGCATGCTTTTACCATGAATAGTGCCCTTAAGATCGTACGTCCTAGATTAAAACTTACCTCATTTAGTATTGATCACATTCATGTGCTAATAATCAAGCAAGTGCATACGTGTATGACATGACAAGTATCGATTACGTACGAACTCATGATAAACAGTTAATAAATGTGTCACGTGAACATAATTAAATCATGATCACCATTTAATATACGAACTAAAATAATTACGTAAATACATATAATATAATTACGAGCGTTAAGATTACGATAACGACACGATAGAATAAACAGAAACACTTTAAACACGAGCACGTTTAACCACGAACGAACACGAAACATCGGGACACGAGAAAGGTACGGGTACCCCATGTGGGGCCCCCATACCCACGGCACACAACAAGAAATGGGCCTAGCCCATGGACTTTACAAGTAAAGGGGGGTAAGAGTAAAAACATGTTTTCATTTTTCACTTTCAAGAAATAAACATAAAAACCCTAAAAAGAGTTTTCTCCTCCTCCTTTTTCTTCTCTTGGTGCCGCCACCTTTACACCACCATAGGAGGGTGATTTGTTTGATTTTGATCTTAAAAACTATTGTATAATCAGTGTTTGTTCATCCTTTTTCCAAGCTACATAGTGGTATACCTTTCTAACCCTTCTTTTTAATTCTTTTAATTCTTTTAATCTTTGATTATTTTCATGAACATGTTATTATTTTTCTTATTAAAACATGGTAATTAATCATTGATCTAACATGTTTTGGTATTAAATAAAATCAAAGAATGATTTAAAAGGGGTGTTATGTTTGGCCGCCTAGCAAACAAACCCGAGGGGGGTTTGGTTTGCTATTGCCGCCACCACCAAGACCATTTTTGGTCTTGGTTGGCTCATGTGGGACCCACGGCAGCAAGGAGACACATGTGCCCCGGGTTTGGCTCGGGGTACGGTGTCGAATTCATGCCCGATTCATGGTTCGTTGGTTAAATCATGATCTATGTTACATGTTAATTTTTATGAATCATGAACTTAGGATATAATTAATTAATAACATGAAATATTAATTAAATCATGACTTAGGTTATTTTAATTATTAGTTTAACATGACATTAATTTAACCTAAGTATTTTATGTTATAAGTTATAATTAATTAATTATTTAAAACATGCCTATAATTAATTAATTTAGACATGACTTAGGTTATATTATTAATAGTAATAATACACATTTTAACCTAAGTATTTTATTTCATTTTAATTAATACATGTTATACTTTAATTAAAATGCTTAACCTATAGTTTAATTAAAATACATGAAATAATAATTAAACTATACACTATATCATATGACTTAAGAAACAAGCTTATAAACACTTAGACTTATATGTTAGCTTATGTAACCAGCTTAATTCTAAATATGGAAACTTCTATTTATAGAAACTTAATTAAATAAGGCAACTAATCTAATTATGGAAACCTTCTATATATGGAAATCTATCTATTTCAGGCAGCTAATCTAATCATGGAAACCTTCTATATATGGAAACTTATTTAATTAAGGCAGCTGATCTATTTTTGGAAACTTTCTATTTTTAGAAACTAATCTATTTTAAGCAGTAAATTCTATTTTAGGAAACTTTCTATTTTTGGAAACTTTCTATTTTTGGAAACTTTCTATTTTTGGAAACTTTCTATTTTTGGAAACTTTCTATTTTTGGTAACTTTCTATTTTTGGAAACTTTCTATTTTTGGAAACTTTCTATTTTTGGAAACTTTATATTTTTGGAAACTTTCTATTTTTGGAAACCTGCTATTTTTGGAAAGTTACTTATTATTACACAGTAAGTATAACAATACATGAAACACCAGTAATACTTAATCAGATAAATCAGAATACAAGATAAACACAGTTTAAGGCTTTAAACAGTGAACCATGACCTAAAACATACCAAATCAACTATAATGAGACACAAAACCCAGTACGTAATCAGTGAATCGATACTTATACACGTGTGTATTCATGTAGCGTTAGTGATCCAGAAGTAGGAGTCTTTCTTCCGTTCATTCACTGGACTTGAGGTACGGATTCCCGTCCTTTCAGTATGGACATTCTTTCCTTATTAGGATTTCCCCGTATGCAGCCAACTGTTTTCCCCAGCATTTGTTTTATTGTTTTGAACTGCTTATGTTTAATTAGCATAATCTATAGCCATATACAAGCATGACCAGTTTCACCTAGTTATGGAGGTACCATAACCATAGCATTGGAGGCACCGATGTTATGACTTCCCCACGGCAGAGTGATTGCTCGTGGCGTCCCTTTTCAGTTTGGCCATATTATTATATCAGGTGGGGCGTATGGGTGCATCCTAGTTACATGTTTTATTCAGTTTATCATGGTGAATGTGGTGTGTGCCTTGCACCCTTCACAAGGAGCTGATCCCTCCTACCCAAACCAGTATATTGATTAGAGGCATCCCCTCTAATCAGCATGATGAGGTCACCCCTCCAAGTATTCATGCACGTGACCTTTTCATGACCTATATGGGCTATGGTATGTATATGTTAAAACAGTTTTCACAAGACAAACATAAGGCTTTTCAAACTATAAAACCAGTTTTCTTGATACTTAACCAGTTTACTCAGTACTTAGTCTTCCGCTGTTATATGTTATATGTTTACTCTATTTCATGCTATATTGTACATCCGTGCACTGAGCGTCTTGCTCAGCCGTTTTCCTTTTCATGTTCCCAAAATGGCAGGTACTCAGGGACGCTCGTAGATCTCAAACGTAGGTGCATATGGACTGGAAGCTTTACTGTCTTTCTTTACTTTATGCATTTCCTTTACTTTGATACAGTTGCTATGGACATTGTTTCGTCCTTTCCTTTTACAGTATTTATGTTTGTGTGTGATGAGCTTTACTTTGGGGTTACCGATGTTTGATTCAGGTATTTCCCTTTTATGGTTGAATAATGCTTAGACATTTATCCTTGTATGCTTTGATGACACGCCATGATTATGCGTAATATTCCATTTCCAAAATGGGGTGTTACAAAAACAATGAGTAATCTACAAAAGAGTGATGAAGAGTTGTTCACCAAGAACTAACTACAATATAATAGGAAATGAGCTTAGCCAATTAATCATGAGGGTCGTGACCTCGATGGCACTCAAAAAGAATAATCCACAACGTAACTCAAATCGAGATGAGTACTTGTTCAATGGTTGCATCACTAATGCGATCATTAGAAAGAGGCAATAAAAGATAGATAACATCGATACATGTAGGATTTAGCAATCAAAGGTAGTCTTTTCATTAATCACAAACAAGTTTAAATTGTACCGTAACACATTATGTGTCACTATGTCATACAATTCCAAGAACTCATCCTACCAACTGATATCTCAGTTAAGTTAGGGATTTTTAAAAGATACCACAATGAATACTAATCTACAAGAGTCATTAGGTGTTCCACATGTCCCGAAAGATCCATCGGTCTCAATTCAGAAGAAGATTTCTTCAATTTATTTCTTGGACACTAGGCATCCTCGTTAGTGGACAATGGCCTAGGAACAACCCTTAACACGAACCAACAATCATTTAAAACCTTACAATTCAATCACATAACTTAACGACTTCCTCTTATCAATCTCATATTCCATACGGGTTAAATTTTACTTCATTCAAGTTTCAACCAAATCATACTCAATGCGATATCCTACCTCATTCGCCAATACTTTCAACCTTATTTTTAGATCTTAAAAGGACAATAAAAGCTCGATATGAATCAACACTTAATTTCCAATCCTATATCTCTTACAACAACAATTATCAAATGAGTCACTAGTATTAAACGACTCACACATTCAATTAGACTTCTCAGAAAGGTACTAGTGGCATGTGGCTTTTGGGTAATGGTTCCAATGACAACCTCAAGTGCAACATTCACCCTTTCGATTTCAATTTAAGAATTGGATGACAACGAATCAGATGACATCTTTCTAGGTGGTAACGTTTTTTCAAACTCCACTCTATAAGGAAAGATCGTCATGACATCGATATCAGATTTAATCTTGCCATTTCTTCTTTAATATCACAATCGACTAATATCAACATTTCTACGAATATCAACCATTTGTTAGGATCATAAATATCCACAACTTGGTTTAGATCTAGGATAGCTAGAATTCCTACGAGAATAGCTTCGATTAATTTACTAGGAGATTTAGGGTTACTTGTGACAATCTACGTCGTATAAATACCTCGTATAAATATAAAAATAATCATCAAACAATCATGTAATAAAATTACATCATATATATATATATATATATATATATATATATATATATATATATATATATATATATATATATATATATATATATATATATATATATATATATATATATAATCCAAGTTATATATATATATTAAAATAACACTTCTCAGTCTGGCCTTGTCGGTAACTCGGGAATTCTTCGGCACCGTTATAGTCAAAAGATTTTTTGACATTTTTAGAAAAATGTTTATAGTTAAAAGATTTTGAAATGTTTTATTCAAAACCTTGGTTTTAAAAATCTTTCGTTCTCTATAACGAGAGATCTGGTACCAAACTGTAACACCCCCAAATTTATACAATTCAGTACAGCGGAAGACTCGTTGGTGTTACGGGATAGCGCATTACTCACATCATAGACAACGCTTAAAAATCGCTTCGTTTAATAATAAAACATTTCCATTCATAAATATCAAATTTACATAGGTCCCAAGTCATTGTATTTCATACAAGTTTTACAAAGCATTTGAATGGAAATTATTGTTTAAGTGCGGGCCATGAATTCTTGTTGTCTTCCCGAGAATTACCTTCAAGTACCTGAGACAAAACATGTTAAAAGAAAAGGTCAGCGATAACGCCGAGTGAATTCATAGAGTTTAATGAAACCATTAATATATCATCGGTATA
This sequence comes from Glebionis coronaria, assembly GCA_025667525.1. Classification (NCBI taxonomy): domain Eukaryota; kingdom Viridiplantae; phylum Streptophyta; class Magnoliopsida; order Asterales; family Asteraceae; genus Glebionis; species Glebionis coronaria. The sequence continues at coordinate 115,313 of JANFOE010002870.1, forward strand.
TAATTATTACCGAAAATCATTTTGCACAAATCTTTGTAACAGGCCATAAAATAGCCAAAGTCATTTTATACAAATCCTTATCAAAATCATAATATAGGCTTTCGCCTTCAAAACCATTATACGAACTAATGTCGTAAAAATATCATACAATACGTTTTATAACGTTGTATAGAAATAAAAACCGTTATATGAATATGGTTATGAAAAACCAAAACACAAACATAATATCAATAATATGACCCCGTATTGCTAGTCAGGCAATATATCGTAATTCGATGCGTATAGCAGTATTTCGTTATTTGGATTATTATAAGCCGCATGACATTGTTACCTTACTATAACCAACAACGGGTAGCTAACCCGATACTCAATTTGCCCATCTAAGTTAGCGTGTCGTCACAATAATCACGCTATGGAAATCTTCTCATACATAAATTCGCTTACCAATTAATGTGGCACGACGAGGATCAACCGTCAAGGCGCGAACTGGGGTGATCGTCCCCAAATAGTACTATTATATGCATAAGCGTCTACCAAATCCCGGTAGTTCACAATTCATGCTAATGAGACTTTTAGTGACATAACCTAACTTTAATAATCCATTTTATTTCATCTATCGGGTCATTTAATCATTCATCGGGTCATATAATCATTCGGGTCCAAATCAATAAACAAGCAATCGGGACAAATGGTGTCCTATTTTATAAAAACTAACATGTTATCTCCCTCGCGGGTTTATAAAACATTTATAAAAACATTTAAAAGAGTGCGAGGCTATGAACTCACGTTGATGTGGGAAGGCGGGTTATCGGCAATTTCGGACGTACGGTGCGTGCTTCAATCACGGAAACCTAGACAAATAATACTCGTCTTAAACTCTTGTCGAATGACTTTATAAAAATAACAATTATGATTACATATGATGATTATATATATATGATGATCAAGTGGGTTTATATATTCTCATTCACTCATTTTTGTGTTTATGTATTGGTAACTTCTTACTAGTTTACTAGTTTTACCTATTTACGTGTTTTAGGTCCAATAAGCCTATCATAAGTTCATTAACTTGTGTTAATCCATTTCATACTTTTATTATCAGTATTTATACTTTACATGTTGGGCCAAAATGGGTTAAGCCCAATAAATAAGTTTATAAGTGTTTTAGCCCATTTTGTTGTATTATTAGTCCAATAACGTTAACTTAGCCCGTTAATGTCCGTATGTTATATAGTTCGGGTTTTATCGGTTTTTACTTGTTATATATGTTTATATATCAGTATATGAGTTTATAAAAGTTTTCATTAGACGGGTCCAACCGTCTAAGTTTTATTTAACAAAAACGCTAATTTTACGGTAATAGCCGAAAAAGTCGTAAAAATCATGTTTATAGTTTTATAACTTATAAAACTTAACAAGTTACCATTTTTACAAAATGTCCACTTATTTATCATTGTACATATTTATATAAATGTAATATATAAGTTAGTGGGTTTTAATTCACATTTTATACTATTTTTATTTGAGTGCTTATATAATACTATTATACTTTAATTTCCCAAAATCTGATTTTTACTTTCATGTTCACCAAAACAGCCATATCTAGAGTTCTATATGGAGATAGAAGCTCAAATGTTTATGGCATGAACTACATGATATGTGCTCCATTTAACTCTTCTATGGCTACTGTTGAATCAGCCTCTAAGTAATTTATAAAAATCGTCCAAAACAGTATACTCAGATTTGCACTCTAAACTTGTTTTTATCATATCTCACTCATCCTAATGATTCCATTGCATGGCCAACTCTCACATGTGTAAAAGACATATTACTTACTGTAAATGGATTCTACTTTATCATTTTATCAGTCTAACATGTGGTTAGTTACTGTTTTTATACAGCCTACCATTTAAAGAAGATTTACCCATTTTACATATAGTTTTTCATCTTTTTACCCATGATTATCAACACCAAATCCCCACACAATACTTTTATCATCATATATCATCATACATATATAAATTTAAGAAGAAAATACATGATTACATAATCAAAATTAACAAAAGGATGGGGAGAACAATCTTTATACCACCATGATGATGTAGGTTGTGATCAAGACATGGATTTTGATGGAGAAACTTGTGATAAACCAAGACCATCTTCAAGTCCACCAATCTTCAAGAACACCTTGTGGAAAATCAGCCCTAAGACTCCATAGAAACTCCTCTTTGGATGTTATAACTTGCACCAATATTCGTCTCTTTGAATGGAGATTAACATATGTTAATTATAACAAATGTTTGTGGTTAAAATTTTGTATGCATGGGGTGTTTTGTGGTGGTGGTGGGACGGCACACATAGAGTAGAGAGGGAGAGGAGAGTTGTTTGCATGTCACAAATGAATGTGTGGTTTTGAGTTAGATGGTTTTGAGGTAAGCTTAGCTTACTTTGTAAGCCTTAAGCAACAAGTGTAAGCTTGTTGCTACAAGCTTGACACATCACAAGTGTGGTGTCACTTGGTGGCCGGTTATGAGTGGGGGTGGGGCAAAAGTCATTTTGTCTCATCCCCATTTATTTACGGGTACTCCTCGATTCTAGTTTCCTCGATTTGCGTGCCCTCGGGTCGTTTTACGAAAAACGTTTTTATAAATTATGAATCAACGGCACAAAACGAATCTAATAAAAATTGTCTCATCAAAAATGGAGTTCGAAAACGTAAATACGTAATCCTAAGGTTTCCGGTTTAGTCGTAAAGGACGTTAAATTATAATTGTAAGTCCTAATCTCTTCTCGTAAATTTGTGAGTTTATGAACCAACACAAATTTAAAATTCCAAAATAATATTCACGGATAAATTTATTTTCTGAAATATCGTACTGTCACCAAAACGGTGTATGTAAACGTAAGCACGTAACGTAAAATCCTCCGGTTTAGACGTAGTCGATGCTACTTCAAGACGTAAATCCAAATTTCTTCCCAAAAATGATTGAGTTCATATTATAACATTAAAATAATGTTTTTAAATAATATCTAAGAATAAAATATCAACCATAAATTGACGGATTGTCACATTATCAATAGCATTGTCGTCAAGTATGGGTAATTTTACCTTATTAACAATAAGATGCTTTGGTTTTTCACCTGATTTTGACTTTCAGAAAATTCATGATTTTCACAAAATTCATCTTCTGGTCGCGGAACCTTATCTATGGCGGCGGTTCCATAGTGATAAGGAACCGCCCCATACAATCTGGGACCGCGTACAGTGGGTGATTTTTGTGAAAATCTGACTTGTTTAGGTTCACTTGTTGAGGCTTCATTTGAGTTAAAACCTAGACCAAGTCTTTCCTTATAATGAACTTGTTTGTTTAACATATCATCAAGAGCACTGGTACCTTTCGTGAACTTTTCCAATTTAATGGAGGTGCTCTTGAGATCTTCATTCTCTAATCTAAGTTTCTCACAACTTAAGTAACCTAAATCCACTTCTTTATTTTTCTCAAGTATTGCCAATTTCTCCCTAAGTTCATTGATCTCATTTTCAAGCTTAGTTTTGGTTGATTTTAAGGTTTTATTCTTTTCTATGAATTTAAGACTAAGTTTGTGTAAACTATCATATTTGCCTTCGAATTCAATATCATCAAAAGTGGAGCTATCATTGCTATAATATTCGGTTTCGGAATGTACCTCTTTAGAAGTGTGCGCAATAAGACATTTCTCCTCTTTGGGGTTGTCATCGTCATCTTCACCGCTATCGCTCCAAGAGCCACTAACGAACGCCGTGTGATTCTTATCACGAGAGGGCTTTGGACAATCACCAATGAAGTGATTTGGATCACCACATCTAAAGCAATTCCTATCACCTTTTTAGTTCTTGACAAACCGATTCTTTGATAATGGTTTCTTATCATTGTTGGGTTGCCTAACGTGTTGACCTCGTCTCTTGAAGAACTTCTTGAAATCTCTAACCGCCAATGCATACTCCTCGTCATCACTATCCGAGGAACTATCATGGTCACTTTGTGCCTTCTTGGCTTTAAGTGCAAGAGATTTTCTTTCACTCTTGGTTTTCACTAATTCCGAGTCCTTCAAAATTATCATCTCATGAACCTTCAAGTTGCCTATGAGTTCATCGAGTGTAAAGTTGAGAGATCTTTCGACTCTTCAATCGCCGTGACTTTTGCTCTCCACTTTGGATGTAAAGCCCTTAGAAACTTCCTAACATTGTTCTTGCTAGAAAAACCTTCATCAAGTGCTTTTAGACTAGTAATAATGGTGTTAAACCTAGCAAATGCACTATCAATAGTTTCATCTTCTAAGATGACAAATTGTTCATATTGTTGGACAAGAAGATCAATTTTACTTTCTTTGACTTGGCTATTACCTTGGTGGGTTACTAAAAGAGTGTTCCAAATATCTTTAGCGGTTTCACACATAAAAATTCTTTCATACTCTTTCTTAGGCAAAGCATTATAAATCACCATTTTAGCCTCATTATTTTTTGAAAGTTTCTTTTTAGTGTCGTCATTAGCTTTGTCAAAAGTGACCAATTCTTTTGTTTTAGAAACTTCATTAAATTGATAGGGTAAAAAATCACCATTGGTAATAACATGCCAAAGATCTAAATCTTTTGATTTCACATAAGTTTCAAATCTATTTTTCCAATAAATAAAACTATCGGTTTCAAAAAGTGGTGGTCTTTGCATAGATGGCCCTTCTAGGTATTTGTTGGAATCCATAGATTGATTCAAGTTTTAAAATACAATATACTTTAAAAATTCTTGAGCAACCAACTCTGATACCAATTGTAGAAACTAGAAGGAGGGGGGGTTGAATAATTTCTTATATTTACTTGTTAAAATGTAGTTTTCAAAAATCCTTTTTCAAAAACTTAGGCTTGAGGAAATATGTGAAATCTTCTTATGCACAATATGAACAATGATAGTGTAACTAAACTAATACTAACAAAAATATATACACAAAGAATTAAGAATGTAAAGAGTTAATGGTAAAGAAAGATCAAACCGAACACCAAAGATTTATAGTGGTTCGGCAACAAAGCTCACTCCTCGTTCCTACTCCACTCCTCGAGTACTCCTTACTCGAGAGTTCACTACACAACAAGCTCCTTATGATGGAGAAAACCGTACACATCGCTTAACCAATTTCCGACTCTAAGCTAAAAGTCGAGCCCTAATCGTAGCTAGGACCAATCTACACAACTATACTTAGTACATACACAACTTCCAAATAGACACAACTACTTGGATCTTCACAACTATGACACAACTACAAATGTATAAAATTAGATCTTCAATGGATCTTTGGTGGTGAACTCAACACTTCACAAGGATAGTGTTCTTCTCTTTGTACTTGGAGAGGAAGGGATGGATGAACAAGATTCACTTCTTAAACAAGTAGTAATCAAACAAATGATCAAAGATTTGAGTGATTAAAGAAGAGTGTTTGAATCTGGAAATAGATTTGCAAAAGAGGTGAATTGAAAAGCTGAGAATGGCCCCCAATTTATAGGACAAAGGGCCAACGACTATATCTGCCCGCGGTACCTTATCTTAGCCCGCGATACCTTATCGATAAGGAACCGCCTAGGAGCTAAGGTACCGCTGGACTAGACTCCGCTCCCTTTTTGTCCTTTAGTGGTGGAGGTCATATCTGGTTTAAAAAATATCCTGATAGAATATTCCTAACCAAATAAGAATATGCCATTTTCAAATTTTCAAATAATTAATTTAATAAAACATTTTCTTAAAAAGAAAGTTTAATAAAAACTTGTCACACTTAATAAAAAGTGAGTTTTAAGAAAAGATTAAATCACTTGATCACTTGATTAAGGTTAGTACTTGTTTATCCATACCTTAAGTGAAAATGGGTAAAATGAAAAAATACTTGAACTCAAGAATTCGTTTTTCGTTGTTTTCGTAAATGCTTGTTTTTACATATTGTCGTAATCAAAACTAAGCGAGACCGAAAAATACAAGTAACGTTTTTAGGCATTATTGAATTAACATAAACTTATACTACGGGAAAACATTTGGCTGCATACGGGGAATCCTAATAAGGAAAGAATGTCCATACTGAAAGGACGGGAATCCGTACCTTATGTCCTGTGAACGAAGAAGACGAACTGAGGAGAGTCCTACTTCGGTATCACTAATGCTACATAAATACATACGTGAATAAGTATCTGATTACTAAATACGTAACTGGTTTTATGTCATGTCTTAGCTTATTTTATACGTTTATGCCATGTTTTACTATTTTAAGCCTTAAACTGTGTTTATCTTATATTCTGTCTATTCTGATTAAGTATTTCTTATATTTCATGTATTATTATACTTACTGTGTAATAATAAGTAACTTTCTAAAAAAGTAGCAGGTTTCCTAAAATAGAAAGTTTCCAAAAATAGAAAGTTACCAAAAATAGAAAGTTTCCAAAAATAGAAAGTTTCCAAAAAAATAAAGTTTCCAAAATTAGAAAGTTTCCAAAAATAAAAAGTTTCCAAAAATAGAAAGTTTCCAAAAATAGAAAGTTTCCAAAAATAGAATTACTGCTTAAAATAGATAAGTTTCTAAAAATAGAAAGTTTCCATAAATAGATTAGTTGCCTTAATTAAATAAGTTTCTAAAAATAGAAAGTTTCTATAATTAGATATAAGCTGGTTAAATAAGCTAAGTATATAAGCTTAAGTGTTTTCTGATTATTTTTCTAAGTCATAATGATATAAGGTATAGTTTATTAATTATTACATGTAACTTAAATAAACTATAGGTTAAAAGTATTTAATTAAATATATCATGTTTTTAATTAAATAAAGTTAAATACTTAGGTTAAAACATGTATTATTAATTATTATTAATATAACCTAAGTCATGTAAATTAATTAATTATAACCATGGTTTTTAATAATTAATTAATTATAAAGTCTAGAAAATATAAATACTTAGGTTAAAAATTCATGAATCTAATAATTAAAATATAACCTAAGTCATGTTTTATTAAATTAATCATGTCATATAATTATTAATTTAATATTAACATATGATTATTAAAAACATAACCTTAACATAAACCATGAACCGGATCGTGACTAGAAACCATGAACCGGGCTCGAAATCAATACAATACCCCGAACCACTTTGGGGTTCCCCCTTGTTTGCTGCTGTCGTGGGACCCACACCACCAAACCGAGGCCTTGTGGTCTCGGTGGTGGTCTATAAGCCAAACCGAGACCCCCGTGGGGTTCGGTTTCGGCGCCGGCCAAACAAAACACCCCTAAATCCTCCTTTTTTTATTTAACCCAT
>JANFOE010002871.1:0-23568 GCA_025667525.1 Glebionis coronaria
ATGGATTTGTGTATTGATGCTGATTTTGATGTTGAAGAAAATGACAATGATGATGAAGAAGGTAACTGAAAGACCAGTGCAGTGTAGTAAGATGTATTCAGTATGGTAATCCTACTTGTGCCTATCTTCCTAGTAGTTGATGTAATGTGATGCTGGAAATTTCCTTATACTAAATAAATTCCAGCAAGTATGTTTTATATGTTTTTAATGAAATCTTTGATCCGTATCGCACAATAATATTTCAGTATATTACAAAACATGAAATACATGGTTCATAGATCATATAACAGATCTTAAAATACAAAGACATTTTAAAGCATGAAAAGTGAACAATGCATTACATAAAATAAGTAATTAAGAAGAACAACCAGCTACAAATTAGCCATATCTTCAGTCTTCGATTGGAAGCAGTAAGCAAGTTGATTGTCTGCTGTAGTTGATTTCTGCCTCTAAGTAGCCCAGGGATAATGATTCTGGCTCGAAGACACATGGGTGGATCAACCCATGAAAAGAAGTCACAGAAAGAAGTTAAACAACAACGAAACCTACGTCCAGGGTTAGCATTGGTCCAAGAAGTCCTAACTGTGGTAGGATTTCCACAGAAGCAACTCATTAAGATATCTCTCGTAAGTAATCAAGCAAGTAATGTGTCTAGGACCACACCCATAACCAATTTTTATACTACTTTTATGAAATTAAAAAACAATATACTTGTACTTTCTATCCAACTACTAATAGTACATTCACATTAATGAAATGTACCTTCGAGAATTTTTATTTTATGCGACTTGCATTAAATTATGACTAGTGTTCCCATCCAAGCCTTGTACATATTTAAGCCTTGTACATCAATGTTTAATCTAATACAACCAACTATGAATAACCACAACAAATTTAAATTAAGGCTGGAGTTTCAGGGTTCGAATAGGTCTGTCCTATTGCCTAAAGATATCCAATACCAATACCTATATTGTTATTGTAAGAATAAGTTTTCAATCGGAGCTGATGAGATCATAAGTTTATCATACATAGATCAATCCGAAACAGTTGAGTTAATAGATGATGAAGACCTAGAGTGCTTCATTCATGATTTCGTTTACAACAGTCTTGAACCTCCTAAGATGTTTATATCTATATCTAAGGTATCCAATACTTCATCTTTCGTTTCAAAAGATTTTGATTTAAATTTACCATATTTGGGTGAAGGCACCATAAACACACCTACAAATGATGATCATGGGTGGAATCCGAATACTTTCATACATAACCCTGCCCCTCCTTCCATCAATTTAGAGAACCCACTTTACAAGAATAAGCATCCAAATATTACTCCAATTAGATATGATGTAGGACATAGATTTGATAATAAAAAAGCATGTGTGTATCAGATTAGTTTGCAAGCCATTATGGAAGGCTTTGAGTTCCGGGTTATTAAGTCATGTAAAAAACGGTTTAGCGTTCGTTGTGCACAAGAATGTTGTTCATGGCGTGTATATACAAGGAGGTTTAAAACCAGTAATTGTTTCTTAATAACAACCGTAAACAACTACCACACTTGCTCTAAAACACAGCTTTTACCAAATCATCGTAACGCTTCAAGAACATTGATTGGTCAAATGGTTTTAGGAAAATTGAAAGATACAAGACGGGTATACAGGCCTAAGGATATACAACAGGATTTTAACGTTGATTGGAAGGTAGACATATCATACAAACAAGCTTGGGGGGGAGACATGTTGCATTGAATCTGTTGAATGGTAGCCAAGGAGGATCATTCGAACAGCTACCTATTTATTTTCATAACGTTAAGTTGGCAAACGAGGGTACGGTTACCCACATAGAGACTGATGAGGATGGCTGTTTCAAGATGTGCTTTATTGCTTTTGGTGTAGCTGTAAGTTAATGTTTTTTATTATTTAATTACTTAAACACATTATGAGCAAACACGTCTGACCTATTATGTTTTACGTCCACCAGATTAGGAGCTTCGAATCATATATGAGACCAATAATAAAGATAGATGGCGCACACCTTAAAGGTACATATCTTGGGACTAATTTGCTTGCTGTGGGAATGGATTCAAACAACCAAATTATACCAATAGCAACAGGTGTATCACAAGGAGAGACAGTCGAATCATGGTCATGGTTTTTGACAAAACTGAAAGAATGCATAGGAGAAAGACCGAATATGGCTATCATCTCAGATAGGCACGTTGCTATTACAACAGCATGTGCGAATGTTTTTCCAAATGCCTTTCATGGGTATTGTTGTCGACATATTTTGATGAACTGTAAATTGAAATCCAAGAAAATGAATGCTCTATTTTGGAAAACTTGCAAGGCTTACTTGGTCCAAGATTTTCAGAAATCACTAGATGATATTAAAGCGGTTAAACCAGATGCTTACAAGAAGTTAGTAGACGCTGGTTTTGAGAAATGGTCAAGAGCACATTGCCCAGGCAAGCGCTACAATTACATGACCTCAAACTGCGTTGAATCAATCAATGCTTTAACAAAGACAGTCAGGAAGGTTCCTATAACAAAGCTGATGGACTTCTATAGAGACCTTATACAGAGGTGGTACTTTGAACGTAGATACTATGGTGCAGGTATGAAAGTGTGACTTCATATTTTAATTTATTATATATATATATATATATATATATATATATATATTCACAACTGCTGATTCATAGTTCCTAACATTTTAGTTTTATAGATGAACCAGCAAACGACGATTTATCAACATGGGCTCAGGCAAAGATAAACAAAAGAATGAGAAAAAGTGCCTCATGGACGGTATATGGTATAGACAAGTTCAAGGTTTATTAGGTGAAAGAATATAACCGAGTTCACATTGTCGATTTAGTGAGGGGTGTATATTCATGCCTAAAATGGCAATATTCAGGTTTGCCTTGTGGTCATGTGTGTGCTATGGCAAAACATGTTGGCTTGAGTAACTGTAACCATTGGGCGAAAGCGTGGTTTTCACAAAGAACTTTGAAAGCTATATACCAAGAGTTGGTTTACCCCCTTCCGGATCCATCAATGTGGGAAGTTCCGGTTGACTTGCAAGTGGTTAAGCCACCGGCTTTGGTAAAACCACAACCAGGTAGACCAAAGGATGGAGCAAGGATACGCTCACAAGGAGAGGGACCTATAGATAACAGATGTTCAAGGTGTGGTAGCAGGGGACACAGTAGAGATGGTTGTCATACACCATTGCCGAGCCAAGTAAGTCATAATTTTATCATAAATAAATATGTATATATTATGTTTATATATATTGACTAACATTCACATACACATTTTTGTGTTTCAGGTAAAAAGTCAATCCCAGTATCCTACAAATAATTCACTGAATGGTCATAATGATTCACTGAATGTAGCAGAACAAGAGCCCAATCAAGTTCACTTAGATGACATGGACGTATAGATGTTATGAGTGTGTCCATGCAATGTTTGGCAACCGTTCCCTTATTTCATTGTACTAAGCATTTATATTTGTTAATTCTTCTTCATTTCTTATAGGTTACATGGTATGTTTAAACAATAACCTTATGCCTAAAATAAAAGTTGGCTAATTGTTCACGATAACACAACGCAGTCTGTATAGGATCATCAACTAGCAACGATAAGCCATGTGATAAACGGTACAAGAAAATACATACCCACACTCCGCAATCGCCATAGAGTCCTCCCTGCTTAGGAACGTCCTGGGCAATTGTAAACGTTATCTGGTATGTTGTATGGTCAATTCCCTTAGCTGCAAATAAGTCTTCATCGGCTAGAATTGTTGGTAAGCGTACCAACAGAAATATTGTATTCTTACTTAGTGTTAAAAAAAAAATATCATCATGCAAACGAGAACACAAAATTATTTAAATATTATTTAACCTTTAAGCATTCCTTTGTCCTTAGATACCAATCGCAGTAGTCAAATTTGTTATTGTCGCCAGTATCGTAGAAGGTTACTAAACCAGATGGAATATCAAACTCCGCCAGGAACCAGTGTGTTCCAGGTTGGTTAATAGGTATAAAAACCCTATCAACCTCTGACCATGGCTTGATATATCGTTGCCCATTCACGTACCATAGAGGCATTCCATTTTGAAGTAGCAGCTGCACAAAGTAAGGGCTAACCATGGCCCAATTTGCGTCATGTTCTCGCACGTGCCACATGTAATCCACCCAAAGCTAAATATGCTTATACCGGAAAATTGGATTACATTAATACAAGTTAGATTGAAAATTAATGAATAAATTAAACCCCAAAGTATAACTAGTTAAATAGTTTCCGTTTGTTACCTCATCCATTAGATAACCTTGTCTAGGAAGATCCAAACAGACTAAAGATTCCCAGAAACGTCTATCAACAGTTACTTCATTAGACCAAGGAAATTTTGAACGCAAACGCCCAGGCCGTCCAAGATAAAGGTCCAATTCATCGCTTATTGAAATTCTGTGTATGGCATTGTGGCTACGTGAAAGATTCTATAATAATGGAAAATAAAATAAGTTAGGGAATACATCAATAACTAGAAACCAACAATGGGCACAGAACAAGGTATGTGAAATACCTCAATCCAAGGTCCGACATCTTGTAATCCGTTAGCCATGTCTAAATCAACGACACCCGATACATCACTGATTTTTTGAAATTTCTGTGATACTGTTGCCCAATCACAATTGCGGTCTGGTAATAATTGTGACCTTTTTTGAGGACGGCATTCGGCAAAAGCTTTTTTCATATGATTAGAATTTCTTAATATGTGCCGCCTACTCTTAACATCCATCTCCCATTTTTTCATAACCTCCCGTGACCTCTCTTCTGCGAGCAAAAGCTGTTTCTTCCTTTCCTTTTTAATTTTCTGCTCATGAGCATACTGTCGTTCCTCCTCTACCAGCTTCCTTTCCTCCTCTGAAATGCGAACCATTAATTCCTCTTCAATGAAATATTCCTGTGATTAACAATGGTAAAATAGGTAATCGTGTATATTTGCGTGTAATAATATATATCATTAGGTTATCAATGAATAAAATTGTACCACGTCAGTTTCTTCTTCAATCCCGTGATCTGCCGACATCGACACGCAATCATCATTGGCGCATTGGAGCAACTGACTATAAATGTTATTAAGAACTGCGCACAAATCTTGGTTTTGTGATTTGAACTTTTCACTAAATGACAATGAAGGAGATACTCCATTCTTCGTAAAACCAAGTACCTATGTTAATTTTACCAGTACGAAAACATATTAAACGTCTGCAAATATTTAAATGTCATGTTGGTAACAAAGAAGAAAAACCTACCAGTATGATAACCTCAAGTTTGTATATGCGATTATTCAACTCTTTTATAAGACAGTCCTTTATACGGCTTTCCTTTGATCTAGGAATATTGACATCAGAAATAGTGATCCTCTCACATACACTATTGCGTTTACGGCTTGCAGCAAGCTTTTGGAAATACGCATCGTACGCATCTGCTTTTCTTTTTGGAACCTTAGGTATGTATGATTTCAGATACTCACAGGTATAACCTTTGTACTCAGTTGATGTAGGACTTAGCTCTTTGATAACCTTTGTATCCTGAAACCATATGTATAGTTTAATACCCAGAAAAATTGTGATCCCTTAAAATTTGACTATACAAAATAAATATTACCTTCCCAAATAAAGTCAAAAAATCTGATCTTTTCAAAATCTTTTTTTTAGACCACGCAATTCCTCTGGGTGTAATGTCCGAGACTTTGTTCCACCAGTTTACACTATGCAGGAATGACACCATAATCCAGACCTAAAAAGGTTTATTTAATTTTTAACAAAATAATAATAAAAACAAATAAACACATGATTTGAAAATTGTGAACAAAATCATACCTGAAATGACCATACAAAACCAGACAGTGTGTAACTTGGCACATAATTACGAGACTTAAGCAACCCTTGAATGTGCTCATCCTTGTGACGGGCCACAACATTGACTAACTCTTTATACAACGTATCCCATATATGCTCGCCCCAAGGAAAAGAATTCCATGCTTCCAAATTCTCAATTAACTTAAATAATATGTCATCAAGTTCATTGGCCAACAAGCGACCCATAAATATTACTTCCAACATAAACAAAAGACATAACCTAACCGCGTCTACGTCACTAAGTTTAGAAAAAAACTCCTCATCCTCAACAACACCTATTAAATCTAAATTAGTTATCGGTAAACCAACTTTATGCGGGAATACCCGGTTTCTGAATGTCATATCACAGTCGGTATATGCGCTAAGAGTTTCATGTCCAAACCTGAAACCAGTTATGATGCTAAACTCTTTGCGTCCAAAATGTAGTGTCGAACCGTGGATATTATATAATAACGGCATATCGTAATGCGAATCGCTAACAGTACACTGTTTCTGTAGGATAAAATCTAGCATATGAACCTCCTGATTAAAATACACAAAGTCTATCCACGGCCCAAAACAGGTGGTGCTAAACAGTTTCCTCCGCTTTACATCCAATGAGTTTTTAATAAACTTAAAGTACTTCAATTATATACACTTTGGCTTCATACTCCTAAAATAAAACAAAACACCGATAAATATGTCTGACTAAATAATATAGATTTATCACAAGGAAAGGAAAGATACATAACGGAAATTTTTCATTAATAGATAGCATGGAATCATATAATGGAACGGAAGCAAATACATTCATTCTTAAACAGAAAGGCCTAAATATATTGGCCTACATTCATACTTAACATATATTGGCCTACATAGTCTAACACACGGTAAACTTAAGGAAACATGACAGAAGATTTGTGAGAGAGCACATGGTTGATATAGGAAAACAAGTCACTTGGGGCGAAGGGTGGCCATCATAGACATTCTTTTGAGAACCTGGAGCTGAACATGGTTGATTGCACCCAACAAGGCACGGATCTTGCCAAGATAATTGTTGTTGATCTCCTTTAGCAACTTTGAACATTCATATGCTACACTGCTATTAATGAAGCAGTCTAGTTCTGATATTAAGCCACAACGCTCGTTCACTCGAGCACCCAACATTTCGGCTAGGTGATTAAACTCATGCGCTATCAAATGATCTTTGTTATTTTCAGATTCCAATAGAACAAGCATCATGTGCATGATGTCATTGGAGTTTGCAAGGATGGAAAGCTCATGTAGGGTAGACATTTTTTTTCAGGTTAGGGTTTGATAGTATATGAGTGTATGAGTCCTAGTAAGGCCATAACCATCCTTTTTATAGATGCATGTTCAACTAGTTGTCAAAAGGAATATATTAAATGCTTGGCAAGACTACACCAGGCTTTTTGGCAAGTAATGTATGGCAGACAACTTCCAAATTACTATTTTTTGCCAATTTTGTAACAAAATGCCATTCTAAAACAAACTATATATTTTTAAGGTTCCCAATAAAGGAAATTTAGTATGTCTATTCAATATCAATCTAAATCTATTTTGGCAAGTAATATATGGCAGACAACTTCCAAATTACTATTTTTTGCCAATTTTGTAACAAAATGCCATTCTAAAACAAACTATATATTTTTAAGGTTCCCAATAAAGGAAAATTAGTATGCCTATTCAATATCAATCTAAATCTATTTTTTCCCAATTTTGTAACAAAAGGCCAAACTAAAAAAACACAAAAACTGTCGTTCTTATACAGTACACATAAAAAAAATTTAAATAATCACACTTCTAATTTATATAATGTTAAAATTACATTGTCTCTAATTAATACAAGTTGGTAACAGCAATAAATTGATTGCAGTGAAAGTCACATAAGTCTATAAAGCAAGATGGTGGTTTAACGTTATGTCACCATTAAATTACAAATCAGATAGTACAATGGATTCAATACCAATATATATGCTTCAAAGATCATAAATCATATTTTAAACAACAATAATCTAATCAATTTTAAATTTATCTAAAATTAAAGAATATTAAGAGAAGAAAACTGTTGAATTACTACTAACCTGTGCCCACGACATTGTTGGATTGAACGACGATAAAGACGGATTAACAATATGAATGATCTAAAAAATCAATTTGTCGTTGGTAATTTCTGGGTAACAGTTATGAATGGGGTTTAAGATGGTTGATGGATTCTAAGAGATGGATAGGTGATGTATTCTAGATCTGCATGGGCTATAATGAAAATGGGCTGGGGTATTAGCCAAATGTACAAGTCAATATTGTAAATGTACAACTTACTAATCCATTAGTCAAATGTACAAGTCAATATTGTAAATGTACAACTTACTAATCCATTTATTTTTATATTTGTTAAAAATAAATACTATAAAAAAAATTATTAATTTATAAATATTATAAACTTTTATATTTAATTATAAAAGTACAAGTCGCTTAAATTGTACACTTACACATTCTTACACAATAGTGATAAGTCGCTTAAAGAGTACAATGACACATTCTTACACCAAAAGCAGAAGTCGCATAAGTTTAATTAAAGTAGCATAATATTTTTAATATTTAAAATATAATAAAAATATGTTATAAAAATAATATAATAAAAAAGTTGCATAATAAAATATTCTGAGTCGCATAAAAAGGTACCTTACACAATTGTACTTGTTTCTTACACAAATAGTACTTTTTTTGAAAAAAACACAAGTCGCTTAGGTAGCATATGGTAGCATGGGTTGCATAGTGTAGCATAAGTCGCATCGGTCTATTTTGGGAAAATGTCAAAAACAAGGGTTATTTTGGCAAAGAGATTTAATTACAAGTCTATTTGGGTAATTATCCCTTTTAAAATTATCAATCAAGAAACATGAGACCCTGTAATCTGTACTTTTGTAGTCACGTTTAATACCTCTAATTCGATTTATATACATATATATCAGTTTTATCAGAATAGTTATAAGATTAAGTATATGTTCCAGCATTGGATGCAATGTGGAAGTAGAATTAATAAACATCTATCATTCACATTTTTCTGTCATCTTAACTTTCACAAACGTTTTCTAAAGGGGCGTTTGGATTTTATTATCTAGTTTTTAGTGTTCAGATAGACAGAACATGCTTCTGATTATCAGTTTCATACGAGCTGCAACGAATCTGGTTTAAGGTAAAAATATAATTATTTACTCACCCTTGATCTCTAAATAATACAATAATTTTAGAGGCTTTAACTCTGTTACAACAAACCGCCTGTAATTTATCTACTGATAACTGATTTGACAAACAATCAACATTTGAGTAATGCAACTACCAGTAGCAGAAGCACAATCAAACACAATATTGCTACTGCTTCTATGACAGCTAAATATTTTATCTCAAATATTGAATATCATATATAACTTTTAAAACACAAATCCAGATATCCCTAAAACTCCCAACTATTTTTAGCACCTGGATTGCGAGCAATAAAATTTATCAGTATGTATAACTAACGTGCATACTCAAGTACTGAATTTGCACATGTACCACATTAACAAGTGATAGTGTCACTATGAATCATATACAAATCTCAATCTATACTGAGAACTACGCTTATACGAGAAGTTAGAAAATATCTAGATTTGGTGCAATTTGGAAGTGGTCAACATAATGAAGCATGCATAAAAAGTGTGTGAGATAGAGATATGTGTGTCAAACTTGTGGAAATTTAAGTCGAAAAATCATAAAACTTAGATATTTTATGTTTGGTATTAGTCATACCAATGTACATGTAGCCCTCACGTAATGATATTATCTTATCCCTCATAAAAATTTATTCAAGTGAATTAGCACTTCAGGTTTGCAGAAATAAGAGACATGGCACTAACGTGCGTTGTGAAAAGACCATTCTCTATATATAAAAAAAAAGATAAAAGGACAAGCATGTTACACTTAATTCAACAAATTCACTAATGAATCCACTTACTAAAAAAAAATTCATGAAGTGTGATTGGTCTAATCAGAAGAGTTATGAGGAGACAGATGTAGACTTTCGCACTTGTGTATGTTCCATATCTAATGGAATGCTCATGTATATAAGCTCCATATCAGCATATCAAATTCTATAATAAACTCTAACTTAACCGTAAACGATTAACCATGAACACCATTGTAGACATTTCTAGTGAAAATGAAACGTTGCCCAACTACAAGAA
This sequence comes from Glebionis coronaria, assembly GCA_025667525.1. Classification (NCBI taxonomy): domain Eukaryota; kingdom Viridiplantae; phylum Streptophyta; class Magnoliopsida; order Asterales; family Asteraceae; genus Glebionis; species Glebionis coronaria. The sequence continues at coordinate 10,151 of JANFOE010002871.1, forward strand.
ACAAACTAAATTCTCTTTTCTTCATAGTTTTTCTTCTCTTGTGGCAAAGCAGTGTGAGCAGCATATACAAAAAGTGATCCATAGTATCAAGGTTGGAATCGCCTTGGTTTTGGTTTCACTTCTTTATCTCCTCGATCCACTTTTTGAGCAAGTTGGGGAAAATGCTATGTGGGCTATCATGACTGTTGTGGTTGTCTTTGAGTTCTTTGCAGGTTTGTCCTCAGTTCCTTAAATTACTAAATGAAACCATTTACTAAATGAATTTTGTCTATCTCAAAGTGGTAAAATGAAAATACTTGACTAAAAGAGGAACTGTACGTAAAATGTGTCAAACAAAAAAATTCAAGATGGACAAAAACGTGCTATTTTCTAACCCTTTCGACCTGAACCTATATTGATGACTTGACGTTTTGCACTATCTGCACATGTTTCAATTTTGAGCTTCCATGCATGCTACTACGTAATTGTTCTCTAACATGTTTTGGATCTTTAGTGCTCATATTTTCATCTCTAAGAAAAACATTTTTCTGACAATTGATATATATCACAGGTGCCACATTAAGCAAAGGTTTACTTCGTGGACTTGGAACTATACTTGGAGGTGGATTAGGGTGTTTGGCAGCAATAGTGGCTGATAACTTCGGAAAGCTTGGAAATGCAGCGGTTGTTGGGGTTTCTTTGTTTCTTTTTGGTGAGTATAAGAATGTATCTTCGAGGAAACAAACTTTGCGATAAATTATACCGGAAACAGTTTTTTGTTTAAAAACCTGTCATATGTAACATACCCATATTAAGTGCAACATGATATTATCTTTGTATGTGTATACCTTGACATATTATTTAGCTTATTTATGCATATAGCTTATATTTGAGGCTTTAAATTGCTCTTGTTATATCTATATCCAAACACATAAACATTCATCAAGTATGTCTGTTACTAATACTCTGTGATATGTAGGTGCTGCAGCGACATACTGCCGATTGATTCCAAGCGTAAAAAGGAGATATGATTATGGGTTCATGATATTTATCCTCACCTTCAATCTGGTAGCGGTATCTGGTCTGCGTGCTGATAAAATAGTTGAGTTAGCCCGTGAACGACTTTCAACAATTGGCATGGGTTTTGGCGTTTGCATATTCACCAGCTTACTCATTTTTCCAATCTGGGCCAGTGATGAACTTCACCGTGTGACATCCACCAAATTCGACAACTTAGCTTGCTGCATTGAAGGTACTTGGTTTAGTCACACATAATAAGAACTTTAAATTATATAATATCATTAACTGAATTATGTAATTGCTGATTTGTAGATTGCATGAAAGTATACTTCAGTGTAATCAGTGAAAAAGAAAGCATGCCGAAAATTAATGTCAGTGGTTGCAAGTCAGTACTGCACTCCAAATCAAGTGATGAATCACTGGTAATGTCTCTTTTAGTTGTCGGTACACATGCACTTCAACCTTTATTTATGCGTACAAATAATAATTATCAGTGAATGGGCGGAAATATAAAAAGATGAAACAAAAAACTTCTATACTAGCCATTTTAACTATATATGATGTATATACAAATCTTTGAAATCTATGTTTAAAACAAGTCAAATAATTTAACAGAAAATTAGATTTTACTTTATACGTTTTAGGCAAATTTCGCAAGGTGGGAACCATGGCACGGAAGATTTGGACTATTTTATCCCTGGGAGAAATATATACAAATAGGAGAGCTCAGTAGGGAACTTGCTTCAATCATTCTGTCAATGCAAGAGTGCCTTGGATCGCCATTACAGGTTTGTAGTACTCATCCTTGGGTTCTAATCTCATTAATGTCTAGAGATGGCAAGATGGGCAGTCTGCGTAGCGGGTCAACATGGGCCGGGTTGGGTTGGTTGACCCGGAACAGTTTTCGTCAAAAAAGAATTTTTGTAGAATAATTAATATTTATTTTAATAACCCAAATTTCCTCATAAGCAGTTCTGGAGGTTTTATGCTTCAAAGGTCACTTTCGGTGAATTTTTGACCCGTTTCTGTTAGAGGTACAACATAGCCTGAATCGACGAACTCCTAATGGGTTGAAATAGAAATCTCTAAACCTCAATGCGAATTTTTGAAATGCTTATTATTAAAAGAGTACAAGTATGTGTTCCTCTTATACTGCATCAGTTGTTAAACTTGCATTGCTAATTATTTGTGCTCAGCCCTCAATACCGTTACAACATGCAATCAAAGAGCCATGCAAAAGTGTAGGGTTGTCGATTGGACTAACTATGCGGGAGCTAGGTGAAAGTATTATGAGCATGAAAAGATGTCAAGCAAAGGTCCTAACATTGCCAAAGCTGGAGTCAAATAAACTAGAGCTCATCCTACTTTCGACTTCACCAAAGCTAAAAGGGATTGCAAATGTCGAGTCTCTAGCAATAGCAAACTTCTTGTTTCTACTGATGGAGATCGTTGATAAAGTAGAAGCCTTGGCAAAAGAAGTTGAAACACTTGGTGAGGTTGCCGGTTTTCGATCCAAATAGAATATTAGCCTAACCCACCGTTTGCCCACACCATGTGGATTAGTGGCAACCTGTATTCTCGATACCACAATACTGAGAGACAGTAAAACCTATAAATTTTCAAAATTTAGGATGATGCAAGTGTTTGATAATGATTGTAGAAGTAGAGCCATCTATTTATAATTTGGCCTGTTATTAGTGATTAGAAGAAGCAATCATGTATGTCATAATTATGGTGAAAACCATTTAACATATAATATAACTATTTTTGGGGTTACCTTTCGTTTTATTACTCTTCTATTTTTTGTTCTCTTACTATGAAATATCCTATATCTGTCAAAAGATGAATCAGAATTATGGTTTTGTATTATTTGTCGAGGCCGGCCGGTTCTTAATATCATATAATTGTCCCACAAGCATCATATATTTATAAAATCTACAAAAAGAAGGATATTTTGTACACATAATACAAGCATAAATGACAAAATTGAGGCAAGAGGGCATGTAAATGGGAAAACCAAAGATAGAACATCCAAATGGACCATTTATATACATCAAGGAGAAGTAGAACCACGATAGAATTTGACAAATATATCATGACTTCTCTTCCAATGAAGTCACTGATTATCACCATATTGCTAATCGGTGTATTAGGTATATGCAAGGTGGTACAAAGTGATCCAAACACGAACGTTACCAGCGTTCTTTGCAATTCTGGCGTTTATACCAAAGGAGACCCGTTTACCATAAGTCTTGCATATATTCTTGATGAACTGCCAAAGGTTACACCTTCTCAACGAGGTTACGACTACAAGAATATCTCTCCTTACCCTAATGCATTCGCCTATGGTCATGCTTCTTGTAATCAAAACCTTACAGCTACAGATTGCAAAACATGTCTTGATGCAGCAGAGGTTCACATGTTAGATACTTGCAACAGTCGAATTGGTGCCAGAGCAACACTTAGTGATTGTGCTATTAGGTATGAGCAATACCCATTTAACGATTAATTCACAAGCATGTGACTAGTTACATTGTTGTTCCTACGTTTAGTACTTAATTCCTCTTTGTCTATAATAAGATTGGTAAGCTTATCTATAAGTTTCTTTTGATATTATCGAGTATTTTAACTAAAGAATTTTGCATCCATAAGACCATAACTCAGTGGCGGAGTTCTAATCTGCTTGCCTTTGCCTAACCGTGCATAAATATGTCATTTCATATGGGATACTATGTATGTGCAAGTCAAAAAAGTATTATATACTACTTGATAGGGGTTCTGATAGAGGGTCTGGAAAACTAGCAAAGTATTCAAGAGGCTTTAAACTTGGCTAAGCCAGCTCTGTTTACTAACAACACTCATGACTGAAAAGAAAATTTAAGCCGCCAGTTCCGGCCAGTAACGTGCTCTAATATGAAAATAGTATTTTCAAAATACCTTAGATATTCTGGAAAGACCATATATCTGGTGAGGCATCAACTTGACATAAAAGTTATCAGTAATCATCAATTATGCATCATCATAAAAGTTATCAGAAAAATAGAAAGAAATGGTATATGATGATTTGCTTCTATAACCAAGAGCTCTTATGCCAAATATTGAATTTAATCTATGTCTCGGATCTTCGAACTTAATCAAGATATACAGAAATATGCAAAGTTGTTTTGTGAATCAATCTCTGATATAAAAGTTATCAGTAATCATCAATTATGCATCATCATTTGTTTGTACAGATATGTTTCTATTTATATTACATGAATCGGTATGATTGAAACGTTGTATGTTTCATCAACCATTGTATCGGTTTGCAGATTGTAATAACTGCCAAATAACCGTTTCTATCCTAACTGCCAATAACTGCCATATTCGGGTTTTGGGATTATCTTGCGGGGCTGAGAAATCGGCCCAACAGCCGCAATGTCAAAAATATAAAAGTAATAAGTCTTATGATAGTGTATGTTCGAAACATGGTTTATTCACATTCTTGGATTTGTCATAGAAGTAGGAATCTTGTACTCAATTGGATTGATTGGACTGTTGATCCAATATCCTCTTGTATGAACTTATTATAATTCCTTTTAGCGTCTTGCTAGTTTTTATATTGATATGTTGTTATAAAAAATAGTTTATGTTCGAAACATATGCCAATGGGAACCCATAACCAGCCTGGGCCGGTACTACATGTAAAGCCACTAATGACCACTCCCGTTCAAGTTTTAGGGGACTTCCTTTTTATCAAGTACAATATATCGTGCTAGCAAAATGCCAAAAACCAATTAGCATTATGCAACAAATGAAGGATTAAAGGAAAAGCTAGTGGGTCAAAGAATGATTATACAACGGAATAAGTGAAATTTTTTGGCCTTTTCTTGTTAATCATTTGGCAATTGAAGTGGCAGCCGTGTCTAATTCGCGTAGATAATTAGTTGCCTTAAACCTTTTGATTAACAAATATATATGATGATTAGTGCAAAAAGCCACCATGATAGTGATAGGTACGGATGTTAGTGGAACCATATCATCACATCATAAAACTCAAACCATTTAGCTTGCATTTCAGTTTTCTTTGAGCCTCCACGTTTAAACTACCAACAGCATGAACCTGCAATACAGGTGAACGTTAGTTAACCCAACCCAAGCCTCAACCCGTGCTACTGGCTCATTTTAACCAGCACTAGTTTTAGTTATTCAATTCGACCGACATGCCAATTTTGCCATCTTTACATATGAGGATATACTTTAAGCTATCAAATTGAGCTCAAGATGATTGCGCCTTGTCAGTGTCAAGCATGCACATAAGAAAAGAAGATGTCAACTGACATTCCTCATAGCTTTTAATTATAATATCCATTTTGGAAACCGGAAGGACATATAGTTAGCATCTACTCTATAGTTTAAACATAAAATCAGAGTACGGGAATTAAGACATGGGACGAATTAATACATTTGAAAACTGATATTAACCAAACTGGTGCCTGCATGCACATCTTTTTATTTGAACAACTTAAAGTACAAAATTCAAACACAAGATACAGAAAGATCCAATAGTAGAAGAAAAAAAAAATAGTGGAAATAATGATGCAACACTTGAGCAAAAAATTAGTTTCCTTTACCTAGTTTTGGAGAATCAAATTACTATATTGGTCCTTAAATCAACATCGAAATCGTTTATCTCGAATCATGCTTTTGTGGACCTTATGTATGTCAATTCTAGTTGGTGCCTTATCGCCCAATTAAGCAAAATGTGATTGTAATTGTATGTTATTTTACTGGTGATTCGATAATTCAGAATAAACATTAAAAAGGATATCCCATAGCATTCAAAGTAATAGATATAGAACAGGAAACTCACAAAGAGTCGGATATTGATGCCTTTAGCGTAGCACTAACATCACAGTGGGACATAGTCACTCTCAGCATCCTATAACAGATAATTAAGAGTCACCATTAGATTGAATTAATTATCTGATATAAGTAAACAATGCATCACAGGGAGATAGCATGCATTCTACATAAATACCTATAAATACTTAAATTTGCAATAATGAAATTAACAGGAGACTTTCTCTGTTGCAAAACCACTTCACCCTATATTCTCTATTAGTCACCCTACTTAAGTTCGAATGTGGAGCAGATTATTTTAATATAAGTTTCTAGAATTGTTTCTTCAATGTCTGCGATTTGTCTTAACATTTGTCACACCAATATTCTTCAAACACAAGTAAGTGTGAACACCTAAATTCTAGTGAAGATAAGCTCTAATAAGTGTGAATAATCACATATTTTGTTGTAGTATATACACTAAAGAAATGGCAAACATAGGAATTATTAAAAAGATGCAAACGTGTAAAAGTACAGATCCTTAAAGCCCATCCTGCCTATCATGAGTTGAATCTGGTAAACAACAATCTTCTGAAACCTTAAAATATTTTTAGTGTTTTGTTATCAGCATTGCTTTAACGTTAACCAACATTAGAAATTACACAGATCAAGACAAATGTTTCTATATTGAATTCACGCGTGAAGAAATATTTTCCGCATATATCAGATACTGGTTTATTAAGATATTAGAAAACTGTGACACACGTCTTCATGTTTGAAGCAAGAAGCTTCCATGATAGGTACGGATTGTAGTACAAATGTTTAAAAACTGAGAAAGCAAGATCTCTATTACTTTAGCTTTTTGAGAACTGAATTTATATGTCAGCAGCACTAGATAACATATGTTATTCTACTATAATTTAATCTCAGATTAACCATTGTGGTTAGTTATTTTCACTAAACCCTATTGCTTGTCCTAAAGTATAACTACTTGGTAGGTACAAATGTTTTTTTAAACAAAATGTGTTACGTATCCTCAATTTTGATTGTCTATATCATGCTCATATCATCTAATCGACTAAATTTAATAACTATAAGTTCATTTAAGTATTCCACAAATATACGAGTCCTACTAACAATTGGACAACTTTCCCATTAGTCATTAAGTTTAGTTAACTAAAAAGGTAAGAAACATGTGTACTCACTTTATTTACTTCAACATAAATACACAGAAACTAAAAATGAATAAATAAAAAGTGAGCCAAAATTAATAATGACAAGATTATTTAACCAATGACAATATCCTGATGAGCCAATTATTATGCATTACCAAAATGAAGTGACTGCAATGCTAAGCAACTTGGATCCCATTTACTGCAGTAAGTTCTTGAAATGAAATCATCTTCATGAAGACTACACAAACTACTGAATCTTCACGTAACTTCATGTATGGCATCGTAATCTGATAGTTTAACCACAAGTACCACGCACGGTGATGACGATGTACTAAAATTCAAGGAGAAAAATATACGTTTTAGTACAGACGACAACTAATAGTGGAACAACCCTACATGCTGCACTATATAGTTTATGTGGTGTCATTTACTAGTACACAATTTTAAAAGGGGCTAATTACCCAAATAGACCCCTTTTTAAGTGGATTTGCCAAAATAGCCTAAGCGACTTTAAAGTTCCATATATAGACCAAGCGACCTCAAGCTACCTTATTCAACCTTATGCTACATTAAGCTACTCTAAGCTACTTTAAGCTACCTAAGCGACTTTAATATTAAATTAATAAAATTACTATTCATCCTAAGAAAGTACTCTTTTTGTGTAAGAAATGTGTAAGTGTACTTTTTTATGCAACTTTTATTTTAATTAATTAAAATTGAATTTTATTTATATTATAATTAAAAAAAAACTATTTTATATTTAGTAAAACTAAATTTATTTTTATGCGACTTTCGGTTGCACAGTGATTTGCACAGTATTTTGCACAGTGTTTTTGCCAGGGATTTTGAACTACTTGCACCCTAGGTCTGCCACCTTTTTCACCCAACCCACACATCTCTGACGATCCATCCACATTAATCTCACACAAACACATTTGTGACGATCCATCCACCTCCAAACCTTACCCCAATCCTTACCCCAATGACCCAATCCTTACCCCACTATTAATCATTCAAGAAGTTTGATAATTGTTAATCCGCCTAATTAATATCGATCCCCCAAATCTGTATCTATCTTTGATAATGTGCAGTTTCAATCCGGTGTAAATCAATTTCGTAATAGAGATGGATCCAATGGAGATTGGTCCAATGCCGAACTATGACGCGAAGGTAAGCCTTAGATCCAAGATGAAGTTTTTACCTATAATCAAGGCTAAACATAAACAAAACCCCGCACGCCATTTATGTTTTAGAAACACTATTTTTGGTCCATGGTTAGATGTTAATAATGACCAAAATGACAACCACTTGCTCAATTATATCCTACAACAACAAGAAATTGTAGATGTTCCCAGTAGCGATTGTCCCCCTTTTATCTTTAACATTGGTGGTCATAATCTTACTTTTGGGCGAAATGAGTTTTGTTTAGTGACTGGTTTTAGGTGTGGTGATGTATCTTTAGCATATAACCAAAATAGTTCATTCTGTTCCCGTGTATTTCCTGAAAAAAAACGGTTAAATGTTAAGTCTAGAGAGTTATTGGAGATTATTCAGAATGAAAAAAAATGGGCTGAATTAGAAGATATGGATGCAGTTAGGGTTTGTTTATTGTTTCTAGAGGAGGTTGTGTTTATGGGACGTGAGGAGTTTTTAAATATTCCAAAGCATGTACTTTGTCTTGTTGATGATATTGACGCATGGAATGAGTATCCCTGGGGAGAATTCATGTGGCAATATTATTATGAGAGGACATTGAATTTGGTTCCGAGATATGCTGCCAGACATTATAAGAGCAACACCCCTAGTATGCACATGGGAACATATAATCTCAATGGCTTTCAATGGGCCCTCAAGGTCATTTGTTCTACCTTTTTTATTAAAGTGATAATGTTGCCAAACATGCCCAACATTTAAAGTTAGCTTTTGTTTTGTTTATGCAGATGTGGATACTAGAAACATTCCCCAATAGCCATATTTGGTGGAGACAAGTACCAGGCAGAATTCCACGTGGATTTGGTTGGAAAAATGACAGGAGGTTTCGTAAGATTGATTACCCCTTGCTCTTCCCACATGTAAAGTGTTTATTTCACTGACAATATTATATACCCTTTCTTTTTATTATTTTATATTTACATCATTTAATTATTATGTATTAGGAGATTCTCCCTACGTTTGTGCTCATTCCAACTGAAGAAGAGTTGAGGCAGACATGGCTTATACGTAGTATTGCTTTCTTCCGTGGAGACGAGGTTCCGTTTATTCAAGCTGTTATACCGATTGTTCCACAGCATGGTGACATTCTACCAGTAGCTGTAGATGGTATTATACCTAATGAAGCACAGAATGATGGGATAGTACCTTTAGCTGTAGAAGTGGTTAACCATAATGTGATGTTGGGTCCTTAATTAGATGAAGTAAGATTGTCACCCGTTCGTGAACCAGAAGATTTTCCATCATCTAATGTACCGAGCAATTCAAGTGTAAACCTAACCGATTCCCAAGGGTTACTGGATAATGTTGACTCAATATTTCAAGTAGTCCTTGATGTAAAACCAGATTGGGCTGGAAGGGTGGGCCACCTGAGATCGCAGCTAGTTGAAACCTTATTAGGTCCAGATAATACCCACCAAACACAAGTTGTGGATGTATGTGTGATCCAACTTTATTTGTTTACTTTAATATATTATGGATCTTTAACCTTGTTTGTTTACATACTAATTTCCTGGTTATTTCAGCAGTTGAAAGGTGATAATGTTGACCAGAATCGCAAGTCTGAAGGTTCTTCTAATGACGAAAACATAAATGACTCCAATGTTGCTGAATGTCGTACATCTGAAGTTATTGTGAACGCAGATCTTGTAGATGATTCCATAACAACAGAAGATTATGTGATTGAGGATAACTTGTTTTTTGATGGATCCAAACAGGGGTCTATGCAACAACTACTAAATGCAGTTGAAGATCTTGAATTGCCTATGGAGGTGATAATTACTGATTCCTTTTCCTATGTTAGTATACTTTACTTTCTCTTTAAGACAATATCTTATGTTAGTTATTCGTTTGTATATTTGTAGGACAACAATGTTATGGATAACAATTTAGGAGTGGATGGTAACTTTAGTTTAGATCCTACTTCTATTAGATTAGAAGATGAGAAGCAAAACAATGCAATAGAAGTTAGTAAAATTGATGGAGAAACCACCTTCGATTATGATATGAACGATGTTACCCACATGGTGAATAAGTCTGATAGGTCAGAACACACATCTGTTCATGACTTGGTGTTTGATAATAATTCTACAACTTCTAAGGGAACATCATCTTTTAAAGAAAGCACAGATACTACTCCGAAGGTACGCTTTGTCTATAATATCACTTCTCTAATATATGTAGAATTATCAATATATACGTGAGCTAACATTGATGTAATAATAATTTATGCCTTGTAGCCTAAAGTCCGTGATTTGGATCTGTTTTTAGCTGATTATAACCATGTTCAGAATACATCTTCAAGCCATGTAACTGAAGATGGGAACTTCATTGGAATACCTTCCTTGGAAACGGTTTTTGCTAATATTGGAAGAAAGAAAAAGCCAAGTAAGGCTTTCCAGGAACCGTTTGAGCAGCAATGTCCCACCACACCTATTCCAAAAAAGAGGCGTAAAATTTCAAAACCAAATTCGGTGAAGTTTGGACTTGTAGAGGAAGACGATGTTGCTGTGCCTACCCGTGAATATACCCGTACTGAAGTTATACCATTCGTAGAGGTGATCCATTTATAATTGAAACTAACTGTATCATACGATTACCCTTATTAGTATGTGCATATATTAATTGAGATATAATTCTTAAAGGTATTATCCCGACCCAAAAGAAGTAGCCCTTACAAGGTTAGTGTTCCAAGTTTTATAAAAGATATGTTTGAAGCAAAAAAACAAGGGAGGCCAATAAAACTCTACCAATTAGCATGGGATCCATATGGACTGGTTGTCGACGATCGTGTATGGTTACCTTTTGTTGGTTTGGATGAAAAGAGAAGAGGTTGGATGACAGATTTTGTAAGCATATGTTCTATGTTTATTAAAAATTTAATTCATACTTAGTAAGGTACTTGCTGTTTATACTCATGTGATTCTTATGTGCAGCACTTGGAATTATGGACTCAGTTAATGTGGTTTGGTAGATTGGATTCTGCAAATTGGGCTGTCGCTGGCCCATATTTCTGTCCAAATATTATGGGAGGTAGATGGCCCATTTCTGATCCAAGACCTACAAAGTACAGGGTCGGTTGGGCAGATGTGGAAAAGGTTAATACTATTTTATCCCTTTTGAATGATATAACCAACCAAGCTTATGTTATACTAATACTAATGTTGGGATAAATACAGGTATTTATCCCTTTGAATGAACCTGAAAAACATTGGGCATTGGGAGAGCTTCACGTTCGGTCAGGTGTTTTTACAATTTACGACTCAATGGCACCAAGAAAGAGGCAAAAACATCTTCCAATACAAGAGAACAGGAAATGGTGGTTGGAAATGAGGGAAAAAATGTCCCAAGAATTGCTAGGGATTTTGGACGAGGCTGATATGTTGAAGCGCAAAGGATTGACCTTAAGGGATTACAAAATCAGCTTTAGGTTTGAAGAAAATGTTCCTCAACAAGGTAATGCATTAGGAGACTGTGGCATCTGGGTGTGCATCATGTTATACCGACTCATCAACAACATTCCACTAGACATAGGTGATCACACTCAGCTACCTTTGGCCTATCGTGAACACATGCTCGATTACTTTTGGAAATACAAGGTAAGTTTCAAGTTACCCGCTGAGGAAGATTTTTAGGTGTTCTATCATTTTCTAAACAATATTTATGGTCTGTAATAAATTAAGTAAGCCTAACTTTAACTTTAACCTCTGAACAATATGTATGGTGTGTAATATTCCTTATGTTATTGTATAATATTATCTGTTATTTAGGAATTAAATTCTTAATGTGCTAAATTTCAACCCTTGCCTTAACTGTGTACATATGGTATACCTTTATGATGTCCTTAGTATGCGACTTTGCATTGGGAATAAGTTGGCTGTAACATCAGTCAGGGCATTTATTTATCACGTACTTTCTATGCGACTTATTTTTAGAGTATGTAATACTTACCCATATGCATTAGTTTCAATAAAAACCACACATTCTGGCTTAGACTCTTCCTTGTAATTTAGTTTATAATCATGCCAAGGCGTAGTACAACTAAAAGACGCCTAGAGTTTGATGCATTACAGTCAGAATTAGTTAGCAACACCAAAACTGGCTTAGACTCTTCCTTCAATGCTCATTTGACGACACTCCCAACACGATTAACTACGGTTGAGCCAACCGCAACAGAAATAGCTAGCAGGAGACTAAGAACTATAAATGGGAAAGTTGTTAGGATGAGAGGAAAAGGAGATGGCTCAAGATCTTTTAGGTATCGAGATGGCATTAAACCAATTGGATTTGGTGTTTCTTGGGATCCGGTGGATGGAGAGCCTATGCTCGGAGTAAGTGATCAATGTTATTACATGTACCTGTTTAATGTAATTTTATAACCATACTTACTATTTTAATAACTTATTTGTTTATTTCAGAATGCTATGGGATTGCCTGTACCAGCTTGGCCACTTGATATTACACTAGAAGACTGTAGGATCCATGCTGAAAGACCTGAACCTGTTGTTCTACACTCACCTTATCCAGTACCAATTTGTATGCGAGAGGCTGCTTATCTAAGGGGACTAAATGAAAATGCGGAAGACATAAACTAATAATAGCTATTATTTGTATGTTTGAAAGTTGCATAAAATGTAATAAGTAGTATTTGTAGGTTTCATGGCAATTACATAACCTTTTGTAGAACAAATGGTTATTATCTTTAATGTATCTGTACTTTTATTGCATGCATTTAAGTTGAAATGATGTACCATCCAACTGTTACTGTACACTATTGTGCCTATATAATCACTTACTAATCTCCATACAATACAAACACAAACCAGTAACTAAATCACCTAATACTAAATTGAAATGGCAAACTCATCAGCTAACCAACCCATCTCTGGTCGAGTTGTCAATGAGATGATGACACTGAGTGGTGAATCAGACATTCACAAGTGCATGAAATTCTTTTTCTTGCAGCAAGTGACTGAAGAAAGAACTTTTGCTAACACCCTTCGTGATCAAGTTTCAGTTATAATGGCTGGCATAACAAAATTGGACCAAATGATTGCTGAGTTGGAAAATGTTACTGATCTAGTTTTAGTTTACGACCCTTTGGATTGTTTGAAGGAATCAAGAACCACTGAGAATGAGAAGCTTGATTCTTTGAACAGGTTGATACAGGAAATTGAGTATGGGATCCGCCAAAAAGATGGTCATGCCTGTATG